>JAXLQG010000006.1:0-174433 GCA_035928285.1 Vermiconidia calcicola
ACCCTAACCCTAACCCTAACCCTAACCCTAACCTTGAGGTGTCGGCGAGATTGCATGCGGGGTTCGTTCCCCTCTTTTCACTCCAGCCCACTTTACAGCTAGGGGCCTAGTCAAATATCACAAAGAAGAACGCCTAGATGCGGGAACAGTTGCCACGTTACCACGACCTATAGGAAGGTTTAACTCTAAGGGTACTGTAGAAACGAGGAGGAATACCTATAGGGTCACGATTATCCTTTTATTCGATTCTAAGCTATAAGAGAGCGAAGAGATTTAGGCGAGTTTAACTATAGAACTAAGAATCTACCCACTTAAGGAAGGCACATCGTACGAGGCCCTTCGGTCAATGCCGAGGGGCCTCAAGCGGCGGTGGCCTGATGAATGGCAGTCGGTATTGTCAGATAGTACTTAGTAATATGTATGGTTCTCAGTCTTCCTTCTCGCCCTCTCGTCCTAACCCTAACCCTTTTACGCTGCAATGGACACACCTAGCTCTGGTAACTTCCTCATGTTTCGCTGCAAGTCATCCTCTGCCCCGGGTTGTGCCTTCTCGCCCGTCATTATCCCGGCGGCCGATCCACTGCAGGACCAGCTAGAGGTGAGCAAGCCGTTCAAGCCGTCTCTTTTGAGCCCCTATCAACCGGGCATTGCCGGAGTGCCTTCGGCGCTTCTGGGCTCCTGGCGCACGCTCCAAGTATCCGACCACTATCAAGTAGGTTTGGCTCGATGGAACTTCACTGCCGACGGCCAAGCATCCTTGGAATGGCCAAATTACCCACGTCGAGGTGTACAGCGATACGCAGTTACTGACTCAGAAGACGGCCACAACACGATATTCCTCGCCAGCGCCAGTGGCAGTATCACCACCTGCCGCTTCCAAATTCAATATCATCCAGTATATTCCTACGCTGTGCTTGGATGCGGTGCGACGAATCGACTGGCGCCAGATGATCTGGCGGAAGGCCTTCTGTCACCACATACGCAATGGGCTATGGGTCGATGCAACCCATGCAGCTTCCACTGTAGCTACTCCTGTGGCCCTGAAAACGATTTCTGCGGAGCGGGATCACGCGATCCGGCCGGATCAGTGCCACCCACTCTTCCTTCACAGCCTCGCGACATAGCAAGCTTACCTAGGCTACGCCACAATTGGTGCACGCCTGCTGACTCCAGTTGCTGGCCCACCAAGGCAGATATTGAAAAGTTGGAGCAAGAGTTAGGTCCTAATGAAGCACGGCTCTGGCTTCAATGGACCAGTTATCCCCAGCCACAGCCGGCACCAGTACCTCCCGGCTCCATTAACAACCAATCCTTCTATGGCCTGGGGGATACGGCGATGGGGTTCAAGGCCTTGTATTACTACGAGGATGTGGATGAGATGCAGTGCCCCTGTTTAAAGCCATCCGGCGACTTCACAGCGTGGAACGACGTGTCGGATATATGCAAGGTGGCTCTCCACCAGAATGAGTATCGGGATTGGAATTCATTTATTGTGGTGTTCCCTCTCAACGAACGACATATTGCCAGCGCCTTGACCTTCGCCGCCCGTCACCGGTTGTGCATCTCCATTTCCGGTACTGGCCACGAGTACAACAGCCGCAACTCCTGCCCGACAAGTGGAATCCTCATTCGGACAATTCTCTTCAAAGACAAAACCTTCATTCCCAGCTGGGAGGAAGACCCTGTCTTAGCTCCGAGCGGTGCATTCAAGTTTGGAGCAGGCGCAGTCTTCTCATAGATGCACGCCTTTTCCGCGGAGTACAACCATGTCATTGCATCTGGCTGGTGTTCTACGGTCGGCATGGTCGGCTTTCATCTCGGAGGTGGTCATGGTCCCTTTGCACCAACCATGGGACTAGGTGTAGACAATGTGCTGGAGATCGAAGTCATGCAGGTCGGCCAGGACGAGAACGGTGAACCGTCAGTACATAAAAAGGTAGCCAGCTGATGGCACAATCCCCAGCTCTTCTGGGCCATGCGAGGCGGCGGTGGAGGGGTCTGGGGTGTGATTTCCTCCATGACCATCCGCGCACACGCCGTCCCTGACGGTGGCCTCAGTCATGTCTTGATGATCAAAACCGGCACGTTCTGTCCGGATTCAAGTCCGTTTGGCTATGGGTGGCTAAAGGCAATGTGGCGTCGATTCTCCGCCTGGACACTAATGGTGAATCACAAGGTCAGCACTCAGGCATCATTCTTCATCGACACCTCGAATTATACCATGGGCGGTCTATGTGCAGTCACTTGGCGATTCAATTTCGAATATTTTTACGCGCATGCAGAGCCTGATTACCGTCTGTTCCGCGACCGACTCAAGGCGGTGCTGGCGCCGACGACTGTGCTGGAGCGCAACTTCAACTCGGTATTTGAATACGTGCTCTCTATACCAGCCGACAAGTTTCTGCTCGCTGTGAACAACCCCCTTCCTGCTCCTCAGCAGCAGCCTTCTGACGCTGCTACCGGCTCGCAAAACTCGGTCATTGTCTCGCGAGATGCCATGAAAACGAAATTCGCTGCCACGAGGATGGAGGTGTTGGACATTTGCGTGGCATCCTTGCTCAATCCCGATCCAACTTCACCAGATCCGGCGGGATATCGTTGTGGCTTCCACTTCCTTTACACTTCGCTGACTGGTAACCTGGGTAGCCCCAGGCCAGACGATACGGCCATCTCACCTGGTTTCCGCTCAGCGGTCATGATGTGGAACGCGCGGACCTTGTCCACCCAACAATCGGTTGACATTTTGTATGGCATCGGCCAGAACAGCTACTTCTCTGAGAGCTCTTATGTCATGCATAACTGGACTTCTCGCTATTGGGGCCAGGCATTGTACGACCAGTTGCTGACCATCAAGAAAGCTCACGACCCGGGAGACCATTTTTGGTGCCATCACTACGTTGCAGATAACCCACACGATACATACGGTGACCCGCTCAGTGCCGCAGCGAATTTGGCCTCGATACTCATAAAATCCGCCGCATGTTTTTGCAATTGCCTCATGTTTCCCATTTAATTCTCCAAGTCCAGGTAACCTGCGAAGCTCATGCTTACCACTGAATGGCATTTTAGCTATGTCACCTCTCGTTCGGCTCCAGCAAGCCCTTGGTCTCCTATCTTCCCTGCCTTCTGAAGATGCAGAATGAACTGAACGGCGACCGGGGTTGTCCGCTATAGCATAGCTTTTGGTATTTGCTTCATGGCCTGACGAACATTAAGGTCGGCCATTACCTCTTCGACACCACCAGAACTGGATCAAACTTGTATATATGGTGAAATTGTTCCACAAATCTTCACATGCCGGTCTGGGTGAGTGTGCGTCCCCCGAAAATATTCATGGCATCGTCAGCAATTTGGCGGGTGCACCTTGTGGTGAACTGTTCCAGTAAGGCGAGCGGTCAGCTGAGTTGCTTTCCACGCTCTTCGTAGCTCATGCTATTCATTTGCTAAGTAATCGTCTCTAGCCATGACTGACATGCTTCAACATGAGAGATCATCTTTGCGAGCTTCTGGCGTATCACAGGCTGGGATATCAGAGGCCTGCCGAAGACAATTCTTTGGCTTGTCCATTTCAAGCATTCTTCGACTACGTCTCGGCAATAGCTAGAAGTCACAAGGCAGCAAATCACCCATCTTTCATGGGTGAAATTACTCATGACAACTTTGAAGCCCATTATTCTCCTCCCCAAGTAAATTCGACACTGGGACTTTTCTGTTCTCAAACTGGCTGAAGGTAGTACCGGCAGCCGATGCGCTGACAGATAGACTGGATACCCACTTCTTCACCGTACTTCTCCCAGCATTCACGGCCCACTCATCTGGGGTCCCTGTTGCTTCCTCTCCTGCACTTTAGCAATACCTGCACCGACCAGGGCATGGATTGGTCCCTGTCTTCTCCTTCTCCCATGTCCGGGTTGGCCAGCTTGTCCGCCGCCTAGATTCCCCTTCCATGCTCTGCTAGCAATAGGACCTTTCTTGGAAGAAGTGAGGATCTCAGCCTTCCAACCAACAGCCAAGTAGATGAGCACAACTGCCATTTCCTCCAAGATGGCCATACACACGCGTATCGCGATGGAGCCGGTAAGGAGATTGAAATGGGAGCTGTGCGCGAACACCGAGATCAGAGAGTAGATCAGTCGGACGAAGATGAACGGGATGGCGAGGATGACAGCCCAGGCAAGCCACTTGTCGCGGCTTGGGGCGTTGGAGAGTTTGTGCGTTACCACGACAGTGAGGACACAGATGGCGCAGAGCGCAAGTAGATATAGCACAACGCCGGCCTTGGTTGTTGTCTGAGGCACGTACTTTCCCGTTGATGATGTGCTGCTTGTTCCGCCAACGATGCACAATATCAAGCCAACGGTGATGAGGAGTTGTAAGAGTCGGAAGTGGATTGCTTTGAACATTCCTGGGGAAGAGTCCGCAGTTGAGTCTGCGCTATTACTGTGTCAGTATTCAGAAGACGTGCGTTTCACATGGACCTTACCAGCGTGAGAGCAGACCCAGGGTTGCGAGAAGTAATGGAGACATCCCAATGGAATCTAGAATAATGACGGCCTCTAGAAGGCCTTTGGTTTCCGAGTGGTAGGTTGCAAGCTGACAACAAGCGCCAATGAGTCGGACCAGGCAAAGTATGAGAGTGAAGATCCAGCCAGAACTGCGATTGAACCCATGGCGGCTGCAGATAATAGCTGCGAGGGTTATTGCGGGAAAGTAGACAATGAGTTCGAAGATGGAAACGCCTCCGTGTGAGTTGAACTTCATTTCGAAAGTCTGGCGGAGAGATTGGTGAAGTGGTAAGTGGCAGAATCGGTGTTGGATATTGTGGTGGAGAGGAAAGTCGTTGCCGTCCAGTACATAGGGCTCTATATACCAGTCAACTCGAGTTTTGATCGTTCTAGGGAGCTGCTGTAGCGCCGAGCGACATCCCTTATTAGGAATCGCGAGAGCTGATCGGGTGAGTCACGTCCCACCACAGCGTTGGCAAAGGTTTACGCGTCGTATGGCTCCATTATTGCGCTTGGTCACGTAGGCATCTATCGAACGTACGCTGTGCTATTTGCATCTAGTGCTTATAGGCTCGTTGATTGTCAAAAGGCTTCGCTGTAGCACCCGATATCAACGTTGACTAAGCTTCCAATGTGGGTCTGAAAGCTTGCGCTATGTCCCTTGACGGTAGGCACTTCGGCGCTAGATACAATATAGTTAGTGCCTCGCATTTCGCCCATCCGACTTACCGACAAGCTTTGATGCTCGGTTGATAACAGCAAGCCAGCTCTTTAACTGGTGCTTTCATCCGTTATAAGTTGTGCTACGACCGAGCAAGAATTGGCGCAATCCACGGCTAGGCTGCGATTGGTTCGCGTTTCGTCCCCCTTACTGCCTACATCGCGAGTGTCACCTTAAACTACATTGTACTGAGTGATTTGGTCTTCTTGCAGGCAGTAAGTTAGGTTTCGTAGGTATGTGACTATATAGCCGCAATATCGAGGCTGTAAAATTGCCTATCAATCTATTTGAGGAATGAACCGCGAGTAATAACCATTGCCGACAACAGAAGGTAGGTCGATAAAGGTAGTATATAAACACTTCTAAGCCGCTTATATATTATCCCAAACCAAATAAATCATTCATCAATACTATACCTTCTCCGAAACACTTCTTAAGCATTATAGCGCAATCAAAATGTCGGAGGTAAATACACAAAACCAGGCCGGCAACTACGGCCATGCTCTCCAAGGGCGGAGTGGCCTTTTAGGTGTGAGTGTCGGACCCAATCACTGTTAGATACAAGACAAGTATTAATCAGATAGCAGATCAGAGGTAGAAGACAAGAACGAAGAAACGCTCGCAGAGGGGATGGTCAGGGGCGGGGTTTCGGCATTCTAGCGGTCCTTCGACAGACAATTCAAGGAGCAACCACCAACCGAAAAGGAAACCCGCGGGAAGGGCCTGCGAACTAGAGCAAAACGGAGACTTCCTGTTCCCAGCAGTCCAAAGTTATAGATATAGATTGGGGATCGAAAATAGCAAAGGACAAAGGATGAAAAGTGGCTGAGTTAGTACTGGCTCTGCCCGCCTGTTGCAGTATCTTCTAGAAGACTTCCAACATCGTATTGCACAGTCCAATAGTACTACTTAAAGCCAATAATCTCTGGCCGCGCTACTAATCAGTATCCCCAACGCGTATAACGCGCTTCATCTTCTCTTCAGTATGATCTATCTGAAAATCAGTGCATCCACTGGAGGACAGTCATTTGGTCAGCATCCCAAGTCTCCAGGCCTAGCCATCCTTCAACAGCTCCGTGACCTCAATGTCCTCGTACAGAAGTCCAGCCAGCATCGCTGCTTGGTGCAGTCCCATGTCAGTATCGATTTTGGTCAAGCGTCCGATAATCCAGACGCGGGTCGCTGCAAGCACAGGAGCCGTTCGTGGCGAGATTTGAGCTGCCACATATAGTGGCCAGAGGAGGCCGACACCTGCTGCAGCACATTTGGTGTGGAGGAGACTGGGCACGCTGGCGCAAATTGCATCAATGAGAGACAGAATTGTGCTGCGGGAACGCGAGATCTGGTCTTCGAGCTTCAAAAGTTCGGTTGGATCTTGGCAATAGCGGACTCGTAAGAAGGCTAGTTGACTTATCAGGGCTTCATGAACGAGCAAATGGTTGGCGCGGTAGTTGTTCACGATAGCGGCAGTCCATATGTCTTCGTAGACATCATAGTGTTCTGATAGTATGTCGGAACTGCCCTTGCCTACATTTACTATCAATGGGAGGAATGTAGGGGAGAGGCCGGCATGCCAATTTGCAAGTTGTTCCGCGACCGAAGTGTAATGGGCAGCGGTGACTCTTGTTGTGGACTCCGATTGGTTCGGTGGAGGGTTGAAAGGTATTCCAGCCCTGATATTGCAAAACTGAAAGATGATTAAGCTGAGGTCTTCGAGTGGGTCGGCACTCCTGTCGCGACATCTTTGGGACAGCTGAATGACAATGTCTGGTATTGGCGACCGCGTCAGGTAGCAACTAGCGATAATATACGTTCGTGCCTGTATGAACAAACTCCGACCGAGCTCGCTGTCGAGCTGCTCCTCACCACGCAGATCGAGTAGTGCTGCAGCTCCTTTGACATGGTTCAGCCACGTTGTCATCGACTGCGGTGAACTGGGAATATTTGTCTATATAATCAATAAGCTCCTTGCTATTTGAGAGGGTGGGGCGTGATACAAACCTCGTAAACTCCAAGTAGTAGGACCACGAGGAGTGTCTGATCTAGCTTGACCAGCTCACAATCTCGAATACTGTTATTGATTTTGTATACAGTTCTGTTATACCATGAGGAAGCAGCGGCTTCAACCCTTAAAGGATCGGCGTGGCTGGAGCGGCTAGCTAGACCTAAAGCATTAACGATACACGGTAAAGGGCTGTCGGATTGTGCTATCGAACAAAGTGCTGGGATATATTCGTAGAGGCTCCTGAAGTTCTTCGATGTCTCGAATGGATAGTTGCTGAAGAATGAACAGAAAGCTTGGCTTTCTGCGAACATTGGATAGGGCAACAATGTAGAGTATATTGGATACGAAAACTTTGAGAAGTCTGCTGATCGTGTGGCTTGAGGTAAATCAAGTTGGGCGTGAGATGCCTTTGTGGCGGACTCGGCAATCCTAGTATGTCGTGATTTCCGCGTGGATCGTTGTGCTTTGTAGGCTACTTCCTCGCTTTGATCATGAAAGAGCAAGTCTAATGGGTTGCGGTAGCCAAAGCAGGCCCGAACACCTCTGCGGCACTGTCCGCATGATGGAACCGACAAGTCGCACTGCAAACGTGTAAGAGAGCGCCTATCGGTTCGAACGCGGGGGATGGACACGGAGACATGTCTAGAAGTCATATAACAATCATTCGCTTACCTTTATTCTCCTGCTCCTGCAGGGCGAACAATCTTTGCTTGGAAGTCCAAAGTAACCCATTTCAGGTCGCGAATAATGCTGGCTGGAGATATCTGTGTGTCGCTCTCCTTTCCATTGATGTAGACCTGGCTGTCACACGGATTCCATGAGGATCTGGAGAATTGGTTGGCAACGGTAGCGCTCTTGCTTAATGACGATGAAGTGCTTCCCACAAGGTTGCACCTGAGAGGGAACAGCTTGCGGACAAGTTGGACGTAACAAGACGGGACCTGAGTAAGCGGCTGAGCGAAAAGGTGATTGATCATTGGGACTGAGATTGTAGGACACGAAGCCGCCAAACGGCACGGCCAATTAGGCAACCATCCGCCAATTCTGAGTTCCCTGTCATCAGACTAGGACGCTAGCTGTAAATCGTCTAGGCCCGAGCTGCTCCCTCTAAAAGGCATAGCCCTCTATCTTGAAACCGTGGCAGAGCGATCACATGTGGCTGCTCTGAACCTTACAAGTGGAGTGGTCTCTCACTTTTACACAATTTCCTCAGCCATTAGATGAAGTGGGCAGTTGAAGAATTTCTTCCGGATAGAAAATAAATTAAGCGAATTCGTTCTGGACTTTTTAAATATCTCTTCGGCGTTGAGAACGTGTACGAAGGCAAAGTTCGATACAACCACTCTGTAATTCCGATGTCTAAAAAAATGTCAGTGTGACTAAGAGCTCCAGCTGTGCATTCATTGTTTTGAGAATGCTCGCCGACTGCACGTCCATCCCATTCTGTAATCCAGCGCCGGACCCAGCTACAATCGGACCGTGCAAGTTTTGCGATCGTTCTCGAACCCAGCCCTGCCAACGGGAGACCCAGTGGCTTCGATTCTACTCTATCCGCCAGGACGCCTCTTTATTCGCAGCTTAGGGCATCTATAAATTTTCTGCTTGTTCTGCTCCAGGCTTGTTCTCATCGAGGGCGCGTTGCCCACTTGGCGCTTCGTTTCCAAGAATGATCTCGAATTGCTGACGAATTTTAGCACAGATTCCGCACCTGGTGGTCAATCAAGCTTACCGGTCCTTTATACTGTCTTCGCTTGGCTAACCACAATCCGGAAGTAAACAGTAGAAAAATACCCACAACTGCGGATACGTAATCTATGGCAAATGTTAGCTTTAGATGTCCCGTCCAAACCTTGGACTGAACCAGGGAATCCCGAGGCGTACTCATGGTTGATGCATCCACCGGAAGTGCTCCAGGAAAACAGAAGAACTGTGCAGGGTTATCAGCATGTTCTCGACCATCTTGATTATATACTTACGATCGATGTCACGTAGACAAAGCAGACGCCAATAACGTTCATAATATAGCCCTTAATATGCCCAAGGTAGAAAATAGGCCGCCTTTCCTTTACCAGCCCTCGCCCTTGGATCAAGAGTAAGGTGACGGGGATCGCATAGCTGAGATTAAGGAAGATTGTGCAACTGGCACAGTAGGCGTTGAAAGCCACCGTAGGTCCTGATTTCGTTTGCAGTTAGTTATAGAGATAGGGGCTGCGGATCCTGGGACGACATACCAAGATAGAGGAGTCCGAAGAGGATGTTGAACACGGCGGCCACCAATATTGCTCTGACGGGCACGTTCAGGCTAGGGTGGATGTGTGCGAGACTAGAATATCATCAGCACAGGAACAAACCTTTCAAGGACTGAAGCGAAGGTCCAACAATCTAGAGAAAGGAGAGCCATCATCTCGAGCCATCGCCCAGAGAAGTCGGCTGCCGGAGGTGACACAGCCATTGGTGCCATTTAGAAAACAGACTGCGAGGGCACAACTGAGAACCACGGCAGCAGCTGGACTCCCTGTTGCCTGGAGGATCATCTCGGTCACTGGTGCACCGGTGCTGGTGTGCAAGATAGTGTCCACATCGACGATACTGAACAACATGACCAAGATAAAGACGATACCGGTTGTGCCGCCGATGCCCACAGCTGCAACCATCGCTTGGGGAGCGTCTCGCTGTGGTATCTTCATCTCCTCCGTCATATGCGCAACCTGATATTGTTGTCAACGACCATGCTGAGAAAGCAACAGACTATGGGCCCATACCGCGTCAAAGCCGATTAGTGACAGTGCGGACTGGAGCAAACCTAGCATCCAGGCCATTCCGTCACTCCAGCCTGTTGTGTTGGTGAAGTTGGTGAAGACAAAATTGCCTGATGTTTTGTTTCCTGTTGCCAGAATTGTGATACTGACCACGATGCAAGCAGTGATCGACCAAAATACTGTGCAATGTGTCAGATGGGTTCATGTCTCCTCAAGGCGCAAATCAATGCTTACGAGCGAACTCATTCCATCGATTCAGTATGCGGTACCCGAAGATATTGAGGGCGACTGCAAAGGCAGACACGGCCAAGAAGATACAGTACGTCTTCCATGGGGTAATGACATATGCTCCATTCGACCCGACAACGGCAGCGGCTGAAATGAATTGTGCTGATAAGGTTAGCACGGCTGTGGTACTGTGATAACATCGCAGGCAGGGTGCTTACCTGCGAAGAAGGCTTCAGTGGTAATCAGGGTCAACCACCCTGCGATATTGATCCATCCAACCCAGAAGCTCTTCACAAGTTGTCAGACCCAGCATGGTAGTCGTCGTCCCGTTACCTTAAGACTCACCATAGCCAGCTTCCAATGTTCGGTCGACAGGGCAAATGCATAATGGTATTGGCCACCAGCAGTAGGCCAGATCGAACTTAACTCACCCACGCTTGCGGAGAGACAAAAGTTGCATACGACGCAGAAAATGAAACCATAGAAAAATGCAACCGAGCTGCCAGACGGCATCACGATGCCTAGCGACCCAGCAAGACATATCCAAGTGCTGTGCGTGTGTTAGTGGAAGACGGATAAACTGCTCGAATGGAAGGGGCCGTACTTTAGGATACCAAAGGTCAATCCGATCATGGTGAGTCGTGAGAACCGCTGCTCGAGGTGACCTTCCCCAGCGGCGGGAGGTGTAGGAGTAGACGTCGACGTCATATTTAGACTATCGGGTGCACCACAACGTATGTGTTTGTTCTGGGTATATGAACAAGACGTAGTTGTTGTGAAGAGCCCGACGATACCAGAAAGATTTGAAAGAAGAAAATGAATCGATAGGCAACGTCGTGGAATCAGAATCCTGAATGGCCCAGGTGGGACACCTGACGAGCGACCTTTGCACTTTCCATACCATTCTCCTCATTCGGGAGCGTACTAACAGCACGGTGTGGGGCGTTGTTCGAAGGGAAAAGCAAACGATCCCCAGGTTCTCCGCATATGGCGACCCAGAGGAAGGGAATTGTTGAACAGCAAAGTCTTCGAAGGTTGGGGTAGAGCAGTTCGAGGCTGAGACCGGTTGGACGTGAAGGAAATTGACCGCGAGATATCGACGTAGTGTCCACAAAACTTACGCAAATAAGCTTCGGTAGCTGGAGATCTAAGCCCCTTTTAACCATGTCCTACAAGATCGGCAAATACTGGCAAACACGATCAGCGTGTTTATCCTTCAGGAAATCCGTATACTTCAACGCACATTCGCCAGAGCAGCCGGATGGGCTCCTATGGGAGAGATGTCACTGACTGTCTCCAATTGCTCATAGCCCGTCTCCACCATGCCGAGGGTATGCATGCCTACGCTTGGGAACTGTTAAACGGCATGTCGTTTGACTGAGTGCCGAACAGACGAGAAAGTTAGTACCTAGTTCAACCCCGGTTCATGAGTTTATGGTAGGTGACTTTTAGAAACATCGATATAGCCTAAGTCGTTCCAACAGTCAATGTTTTCCGATGAAAGGGCTTGTTCGGAGTGGACCCGTGCAACTTCTGGGCCGAGACCTTCTCCTTCAGCTACGCTTCTCGCGCGAATAGCAATGGTGGTAGCATTGGGTGCTCTCTTCTAATCCTAGAGCTGGAGCGTAGGCGAGAGCAAGGATGGTATTTCTCTTGACTTATGGCATTATGGCATTATGATTTATTGTGTTGACATCTCTGGAGGCACCAAAACAAGATTCCAGCGTCCATGAGCTCGAGGAGTGATTTTGGGCCTTATGGCCCAATTGGTCCTAGTGTCAGACAGTCTTGGCATTGCCTGCGAACAATAACCGAACAACCGAACAACCGAACAACCTAGTTCGACATCAGCACAGCACGTAAGACCCTGAGGTCTTTCGCAATTCGCAAGACAATTGCTTCGTCATCTCCACGGTGTCCTGGCTAAGTACCCGTATGTACGAGTACGGGCGCACACATATTCGACGTGAACCGGCGTCATATGGTTGTGCAGCCCTGACCGGCCCGCGAACGGCAACCTGCTCAACTTGAACGCCTTGTACGACTGCGAAAAACAATCCAGTGCTCAATCGGATATGGCATAGAGCAAGCGCCCTAGGAAAGAGAAGGAATGAACAAGCACGGATGTGAATTGGAGCTGTGGCACGCTGATTTGGCGCTACGAAGAACGTCAAGGCCTGTGTCATATGGTTGGGGCGAGACTGCCAGGGACAACTGCGCGCCGTACTGGCAACACAACACCACTGTCAGAAATGAATTGACCGAGAAGTTTGTCCTCTTGTCCTCTCGGTAGAGAATCAACGCGCTTCTTCCCTCTTTGACCCGCAACGGGATTCATCCTCCTCGATTGGTTCCAAACCATCACAACATTTGCATCCCGACATCACTGCGCTTTCTGGAGGGACCTGGTTTCTTCCCGGGAGTCAGTGATATTGGGGACGTAATTCGAAGAGGTGGATGATATGCGCGTCAAGAAGGGTCTTTGACCGCTGGAGTAGAGACTGAAGACACCAATGCCGGCAAACCTGGCGACAGAGAAGTAGACTTGTCTTCGCTCTCTGCTTTAGCGGTCATCAAATTTGTGGGCTATAATAAGTCGGAGAATACATGGGCCAGAGCGCCACCTACTACCGTGAGTCTCATCCTCTGACTGCGTTCTCTTTGACTTTGCGCTAAACGTGCTGCCCTTCCAGACCTCCGTGCGCTGCTTCCCGACGAGAACCAACCTTCTTTCTCCCATCTCGCGATCTCAATACCGCCTGCGTCTGGCCCGGCGTTGATCCTCGAGTGCGCCGGGCAAAGAGTGCAGAATGACGCAAATGTTAACGACGAACTCTCGATCACACGAACTCTCGATCACACGTCAGTTCCTTCCGTGTGGCTTGTGCTCCAGAAAAGGAAATTTACAGTGATGGTGAAGCGGGTGGTGTCCGTCTCTTCTTGGTCGCTGTGGGCATACGACATTAGCAGACCCGTTTCGGAGTCTGTCAAGACCCCGTCGACAAAGTAGTCGCCAAACCTTGCTTGGAAGAAGATATCTCCTTGCTCGCGAAGGATCGTTTCGCAGGTTGCAATAATGACGGTGCAGTCTTATATCTCATGTCTCGGTTGTGTCCCCAAATGAGGAGCAGCAAACAATCCCAGTGATCATCGCTGGCCGTCTGGTTGCTGGCCTTTCAGGTAGAGCTTTGTGGGCAATCGTTCCCATGTACTGCTCCGACTGTAAGTCTCATTAGGGGCCAACAAGCCTGTTTCGACGTGTGCCATTTGCGACCACTGACTGAGATCCTGCTCATTACGTCTGCGGACCCGGACACGCACTCCTGCTCTTTCGGAAGATTACAGGTTTCTATCGGGCTAGGGCACAAGTATTGACTGCTCGCTTTTGTTGATGAAAGTTTGACGAGCATCACCAACGCCTTCCTGGATCTCAATTCCGAATTTACAGCAGATCCTCCACAATTTGCGGAGGCGACGTTCTGCGCTTCGGAGGGAGATCACCCGAATGGCTTTGGTGTTGTATCGTCATCGGCAGGCATTTATCGCGGGGGTTCTTCACCGAATCGGCAAGCTTCAAAGCGATCATAAAGTGTAGTAGTATTTATTACTACTGAGAGACCTGTTCAGCTGAATTTCGGCCGCTAAAATCTTCACGATGGCCACCACTCTATACCTCTACTTGCTACTGGGTCTTCACATTCATCTTGCTTTTACGACTTCGCCATACTCGACATATATCTATACTCCTGAGAAACGAACAATTCTTCCAGTTAGTGTTCACAACATCAACGGTACTTGTGATGGAGCAGGCAGCTTGACTTCTCCCCCAGGAGCCGCCCAATTTGGCCCAGCATCTGCTGTCACCTATGATTTCGGAAAGAATGTGGCTGGGATTGTCTCCTTCAACGTCACCACAGTCACCGGTAGCGATGAATATATCGGTATCAGCTTCTCGGAGAGCTCTCTCTGGATTAACAGCGAGGGTTGCGACGCTACAGCAGACGCCGGCCTTGATGTTGCGCTATGGTGGAAGGTTGCAGCAAATAGCCAGTACACTGCAGCGAAAGAGTTCCAGCGAGGTGGTTTCCGCTACCTCAACGTTTATCACAACAGCAGCGGGACTGTCACGTTAGAAGGCCTTTCGATCTTTTTTACCGCTATTCCACAGAAGGCAGAGTCCGAAATGAGATCATATACTGGCTACTTCCACAGCAATGACGACCAATTGAATCGAGTGTGGTATGCAGGGGCTTACACCAACCAAATGTGTACCATTGGCACAAAAGCGGGCGATTCTTTGGTCCACCTTGGTACGGTGTCGTCAAATGAAAGTATATCTGGAGCGACGATCACATGGTATAACAACTACACAATCGCCAATGGCACTAGCGTTCTCGTTGACGGTGCAAAGCGTGACAGGTTGGTATGGCCGGGCGACATTGCGATTTCTGGCCCCTCAACATTTGTCTCTACTAATGATATGGACGCAATCAAGAACGGTTTGGATTCTTTACTGTTGCTACAGAACTCCTCTGGTGCTCTCCCATATGCTGGAGTGCCATTCGCCGAACTAGGTCTGGGATTCAGCTTCACCTACCACCTGTACTCCCTTATCGACATCCACGACTACTACCTCTACACAGGTGACATCGACTACCTGTCCAGAAACTGGGACAGCTTCAAGCTTGGTCTTGAGTACTCGCTTAGCTTTATTGACTCAACCGGCCTTCAATACGTTACGAAACCAAACGACTGGCTCCGCTTTGGCATGGGTGGTCATAATATCGAAGCCAATGCAATCCTCTACTACACTCTCAATCTCGGTATAAAGCTGGCACGGATCCTCAACGATACCAGCGTACCATCAAAGTACTCTTCAGCTGCATCCGGAATCAAGATGGCCGCGAACAAACTCCTTTGGGATCCGAAGATGAATCTTTACCGCGACAACGACACCGAGCCCCTCACCTCGCTCCACCCTCAAGACGGGAACTCCTGGGCCATCGTCGCCGGCCTCACCGAGTCCACGGCACAGAACATTAACATCTCCGACGCCCTGAAAGCCCGCTGGGGTCCATACGGTGCGCCTGCGCCTGAAGCCGGTGCTACCGTATCCCCTTTCATCTCAGGCTTTGAGCTGCAAGCACACTACCTTGCCGGCCATCCGCAATACGCTGTGCAGCTGATGAAGACGATGTGGGCAGACTTCATGCTCGACGATCCGCGCATGACCAACAGCACCTTCATCGAGGGATACTCCACTAACGGCGACTTGCACTACGCGCCATACACCAACGACCCGCGGATCTCCCACGCCCACGGCTGGGCGACTGGCCCAACTTCAACCCTCACCTTCTACGCCGCCGGCCTACAGATTACCGGCGCCGCTGGAAGCAGCTGGTCTATCTCACCCAACCTCGGCGGACTGATTGAAGTGGAGGCCGGCTACCAGACGATGCTCGGCTCCTTCTCCGTCAAGCTGAAGGGTGGAAACAATGGGGGAATGAGCATTGAGTTCAACACGCCGGCAAATACGAGTGGCGTTCTATCGGTTGCGTGTCCCGCTACTGGTGGGACCTTGACGATCAAGAATAAATCCGGTATGGCCAAGGATGTTGTGGTGGGTACAAAGCCTAGCGGCTCAGGCAGAGTCGAAGTCGATGGACTGGCTGGTGGGGAGTACACGGCTACTTTAATGGTTAAGTAAAAACGCCTATATCTCCTGGGTAGTTCACGCCAGTATACTGTCTAGTGATTTATGAATAACGAACAATACAACGGGTCGAAGCCCGCATCGCATCTGCCCATTGTATACCTCTGTGTGGACGGAGACGATGGCATGTATTATCAACATGATAGTGAGTCTTTGACTCATTTCAACAAAGGCGGTGATTTTGAGACGGGCACAGCTACCCTTTCTTACCATGCAGTTCGAGCTCACTTACGAGGTTGTCGCCTGAAGGACCGGAAAAGGGCAGCATTGTTGAGAGAGTTAGGTATCATACAAGTGGCTTCATTGATCGCATGAATACAGTACAGGCAGTCGATCGTCCCTGCTCCTTGGACCAGTGGAAGCCCCCGTTCTCACTCAAGTATCAGAACCCCGTCGAAGCGTAGCTTCTGTACATGACGACGGGAGTCTTCCATCGTAGGATGCACTGAAAGCGAGCGACAATAAGGGCCGAAGCTGCACAACGGGGACATATCGGTGGACCGAGACTTCGGAGAGCAGAAACACTATCGGAGGGAGTTGACGCTTCCATGAGCCGGCAATTGTCATCACTCGGCTGGCAAGATCCAACGTGTATTGGCTCTTTGAGCGGTCGACATGCCACCCGCCCGTTTCAAGCCTGGGAAAGAACCACCAGCGGTTCCTCTGATCGATGACGCGACCAACAATCCCAACTTGCTCCTTCTCACCTACGACGTGACCTACTGGAATTCTTCTAGCGGGGGGTATGAAAGACTCGGCTCATTCCAATGGGACGCTCGACAACGCCAGTATGTCACAAAATGGGTTCGCAACGGCCTCTTCACTCCGCAAATTGTGGTCGACGGGGCTTCAGATGGCGTTGGAGAGGGTGTTGAGCTATTGACATGCGTTCATCATGAGCTCGATAGGACACCCTCTGCTTTCGTTGTATATTGAGGCCGCCCTTGGTAGCCTTTTAGCACAATGTGCCCGTCGTTAGAAATATCCAGACCCTTCGACAAAGGGTCTTAATCGTTCGTCAGCAAAAGTCACTACTCCTAAAGTCCCTACTCCTAAAGTTCTGGAACCTCCATCTGTGACATGGCGATATGGGTACTTGCATATGGCCAGAGAACGGACTACTGCTGACAGCTGTGCAGCAGGAGTTAGCCTGCTCGATATATGTTTTGCACGGGCCGAATGCAATTGATCTTGCCTGTCCCCTTCTCGTATGATGCTTCGGCTCCGTTAGCGATGTGGACCATGGATGCAGGCCTGCAACCGGATCATAACCTGCGTCGTTGAATTGACCAAGAAGGGTGGCTTGTCCCTCCTCAAGGGTGGTGAGTAGGGGTACCGGGCTTTAGAGAGTACGGCATAACGATAAAAGAATTAAGATAACGTGGTTGGATCTTCAGGTCTTGTTGCCTGCCATTTAATTGTCATCAGGTATCTGGATTCGTCACACATCTCACTGCTCATCAGTACTTCTCCAAATCAAAGCCTAGTGCTTCTCATCGATAGTAGTGGGAGCAGGCCTTTCATCGTCTGACAACTGCTCCTCGTCCTTCCATGCAACGACGTGTCCTTCAGGCAACAAGTTGAGTTGATCTTCCTCCTGGTCGAGTTTCCAGAATTGAAAGATGAAGAAAAGACCGCCGAGAAATGACAGAACAGCGAAGACACCATAGTTCCAGATCAATAATGGGTCGCCACTCAGTCGGTTGAGGGCCTCAGCAATGGCGGCTGAGACGGCGTTGGTGAAGAGGGCAATGGCCTGAACAAGGGATCGCATGTTCTTGGGAGCCTTGGAGTAAGCATACTCGAGCGAGGTGATGGAGGCGAAGATCTCAGAGAAAGCGATTAGGACGTAGCAGCCGGTCTGAGCCCACACGTTGATTGTTGCGGGGAGGACGGTGCCATCGTCATTGTAGCAGTCGTTGGCGTGGTAGCCGCAAGGAGATGTCTTGTAGATGTAGTATTGCACGACGGCGGCCCAGATCATGGCCGCGGAAGCCAGCCAGAATCCTGCGGTGATCTTCTTGATGGCGGTGAAGTTGAAGCCGAATCTGCGGAGACCTGGGTACAAGAAGGAGTCACAGATCGGGATGAAGAGGATCAAGGCAAAGGGGTCGAGGTTGTTGACTACGTCGTTGGGGACACCGTTCAAGGTCATGGTGCCGGCTTGAGCGGTGAAGTTATTCGTCAATTGCCCGTAAGCGAGCCAGTATAACGGATACCAGCAGAAGACGGCGCAAGCCTTGAATCCACGGCGGACCTCATCAACCCAGGCGTCGTCAAAGGTCATCCACTTGGGTCTTTGCGATGGTTGGATGTTGGATGGCTTGACGGCTTCCCAGAGTGAACCATCGTTAGCGCGCTTGTACATGGTCACGGGGTTCAGTGACCAGCGGCCACGCATGCCGAAGAAAAGGGCCCGAAATGCTTTGGTGACAACGGAACCCGCTGGTGGTCGCTGTTGGTAACGTTTGCGGCCCCACCACATAACGAAGGGAGTGGTCAAGAAGGCGATGAGTGGGAGGAGGTAGGCCAGCCAGAAGCCGACGTACTTCTCGGCGTACACCATCCCAATCTGTCCGACCAAAGCACCAATGTTGATAAAGAGGTAGAAGTAGTGGTAGATTCTGCTTTGAGTGATGATAGGGTCCACAACGACACGTTCGCCGGAAGGAAGGGTCTTGACAAAGGCCCTGGTGACGTTGATCTGCTCGACAATGAGAGGGGAGATGTTGGGCTTGAAGCCACCGGTTCCAAAGCCCATCAGAATCAGTCCGAGCATGAAGACGGCGAAGCAAGCCGTCTGGTTGGTGATGACGGGTGGAATGGACGATATAACGAGGACAATGTGGCCGACAATGGCAATGGCGATAGAAACGCAAATAGTTTTGTATCGTCCCCAATGCTCATCTGCCATCTTCGAAGACGAGTCAGTACACTGCGACAAGATCATGGAAACCGTGAGCACTCACGTAGGCACCAAGGAGTGGTACACAGTAAACCCAAAAGGTGTTGAAGGTGTTGATGCCGTTGGCGGTCTCGGGACCTTGGCCGAGAGCACCGGAAATCCCCTGGTCACTGCCACCACCAGCACCAGTGTTGTGGTGTGAGCCTGGTGGTCCAGCCGGGGCTGGAAGAGGAAGGGCATGGTTCACAAAGTTGGAGTCTAGCAGGATCAGCCTGGGTTGTTGAGTAAGGGCCGTGTGAGAACAACTTACAAACAACTTGAGTTCCGTAGTACGAAAAGCGTTCGCAAAGCTCGACAAAGGCGACCGTGTAAACAGCCCAAGGGATTGGAGCAGCAACTCTGCGGAGGGCGGTTGGACCATGAAGCTCGGCCTCGGTAGGGACGTTGTCATACTCCGGATCTGGATTGTAGTATTGCTGGACAGCCTTTTCATCCACGGCCTTGGTGACCGACTGGCGACGACCCTGGTCGGCGTGAATATCGTTCAGACCAGCAGCCTGCACGATTTCGGGATTGTCGACAGGCATGATTGCGGGCACTCAATCAAGGAGTTCAAAGTCTCAATGTTCTAGAATGATGGCCTGAAGGGGAGAGTTGGGCTGTCGCAGGGTTCAAGAAGACGTTGCGCGGAAGGGTCTTTATACGTTTGACGACGCTCGAGACCGTATGCTGTAATAGGTAGGAGGCGAGAGAATATGTCTTCTGGAATCGAGAGGGGGCATGAACTCGAATCGCGTGCTCATCCTCTCGAATTGCGGTCCGCTTATCGACGGGGGCAACAAGGAAGTCGCACGATGAGGTGGATGAATTCTGGAAGGCGTCCAGGAAGAAAGAATGATAGTTTGAAGGAAGTTCTCGCCACGATTGGCTGGTCGCGAGATGCCATCCAATTCATGTTACATCTCCCCACAGCGACGTTGTGTGAAGATTCCTTGGCCACACGATTGATTGGGTTTCTCAGATGATCTTGGAAGGACATGATGGAGCCAAGCAATGATAATGGCATGGCTTATCTGGCTTGTCGCATTGAAGCTTCTGCTGCCAATCTCAATTAAGCAAGACTCCGACAGGGGACTCCCGGCTTTGGCACAGCTCTCGAAGATCGCCTAGGAAAATCCGAGTCCATCGAGTGGCGTGAAGTGATTGTCTTGCATGAGATCTGCGTCCGAGAGCCAATTGATGGCCATGATATGAATAATATAGGTCCAACTGCGGAGGCGCATATCAACCGCTGCCGAGGCACTCGAGGTCACCAACAAAAAGATTTGGCTATACGAGAAGCGCCAAGCGTCGGCCAGGTCCGAGTGCGACCTTGACCCTCAAATGTTGCATTTTCATGACCCTGGTGCTTTGCCACAAGAGCCTGTAACCACTGATCAGCTCGCACGGGTTTGTCCTTATCTTTCAAGCGATCCTTGGGTTAGGAATACCACTGGAGCAGCTGGCTGTTATCAAGGGAATCTTGGTTACTCGCACGAAGGATGCGCCGTTGACTTGGCTTACATCATGATGCAGGCAAGCATTCATTCATTGATCGGCTAGGCCGACGATCCAGCTGCTATGAGAGCTCAACCAGCTAGCCATCCACAACAGGAGACTCGATCGCTTTGGGTATCGCCGGAGAAGCCTAGAAGAAGATCGATATCAGCGCTGAGACGGAGCCTCCGTCAGAGATACCTCGTACACAGTACTGTAGCATTCGATGGGGGCTAGTTGATGAGGGTAGCACCAATACGGAGGTACGGATATCCAATGGTCCTTTCTTGCATATCCGTCCGTACTTTATTACACCATGTCCTGCCGAGGAGTCTGTACTACTTCCTTATTAAGCCTTGCACGCGACACAATCGGGGACTGTTCAACGCGAGACCTCAGTAATCCACAAAATTGGTGGAGCTCGACTCGTGCTTCTTTGACGGTCGAGAACTCTGAACCAATGATTGCCACGTTCGTCACGACCTTGTACTACAGTAACCTGAGGTTGTAGGAATCCGTGGGCGTCGTCAAAGTGGCTATGGACTACTGGCGTCACGGGACTGCTGAAAGATGTTCTGAAAGATTGAGAAAGCCCGTGGTTTATTGCTCGATAAGCCACAGATCTGGCCGGTCGAGTGACAGGTTTCTGCTCCCATAGCTGCAGTGATTTGCAAGAGAAAGGAGGTTAGTAAAATTTGATGGCTGGTTGTCACCCGCCATCGACTTCTCCGACGCGTTGACGAACATGTCACCAAGAAGACCCGAAGCCACGAACACAGGGTCGGTACTTATTACTATACTACTTTAGGAGGTCTTGAAAGAACAACTCCTCCTGTCGCACCCTGCCGTAGCCATCGGACAGTCGCCCTAGTTGTCCTGTTGTAGAGCCGCGTACACAGCAAGTCAGTATCGCGTAAAGCCTGCTTGGCGCCAAGAACTGTTGACATTTTGACGGTCTCGGCTCATTTTCGCACACACCGTGACACCCAAACTTCTTTCCTTCCAAAGGGTTGCCGTGGAAATGCGATCCAGGCAGTTCCACGCAGTAAAGACTCGGCTCCTTGCGACAAGATGTGTAAGCATCAAGACGCGGGGATGAAGTATTCGACGATGTTCTCTTTGTGAGCAGAGTCATGGCCTAGTGTACACCTGCGTTCGCACAGGACAAGCACTACTGACAAGATCGATGGAGACTTTCGTCTCCGTGACATGTCCGATCAGCCAACCGTGCTGGCACTGACAGACTGCCCGTGCAACCCCTGAATTCGTGATAGCGACCCTCCAGATAGTCTACGAGGAGCCTCATCATTGTGAGCAATGTTTACTTTCCTCCCTCAAAAGCCTTCTGCGGTATACTTGCACAGTTTTTCTTTGTCGAGGAACTCGGAAAATGCGCTTTTTGGCCGTTGTGTCTCTGGCCTCTGCCTGCTGCGCTTTGGCGGCACAGAATGACAAGATTTATGATACCACTGATGATATCGAAGCCGGATCTGACCTGTTCAAGTTCGTGACGGTGAGCTGACCATGGAGACCACGAAGATTGACCGACTGACACAAGCCAGCGGCCTGACATTCGCGCGCCTCGATGGAACATGACCAAACACCGTCCAGATGCGATCAATCCTGGCTATTATTTCGTTTCACCCTACACCTATTGGCAATCAATACCAGACAGACTGGAATATCAGCCATACCAGGTCGGCCCACACATCTACGATGGAGACGGGGTAATCAAGGACACCACCTCAAAATTCTGCACGTTCTGATATTGGATCACTAGAATCTTGTTTGGAGCGGCGCCGTCTTGGTCCAGAACCGAAATACTTTTGATTTCAGAACCTTCGATGCGAACGGGACAACTTATCTATCGTATGCATTGCTTTCTGACGACAGAGAAGGTGCAGCAGATCCAAACGGCACGGGGGTGATCCTGGGTCCGTCCTACAACGCCATACAAAGAATGCCAGGGTTCACCGACAATGGCTTCAATGCACACGAATTCAAGGTTCACGACAACGGGGACAAGGTGCTTATGATTGGTACACAGGGCACAGAGCTGAAAGGCCTCAATGGCAACCAGGCCGGTTGGTTTTCGGATGATTGCATTCACGAGATCAACCTGAAAAAGGACGAACTCGAGTTTTCTTGGTGTCCTCTGGATCATGGAGTCCGTCCGAATGAGTCCTATCACCAGAGCCCGGAGCTGTTGACTCTGACGTCGGAGAATAGATGGGATTATCTGTGAGGTCTCTTCTTCAACCTATCGTGTTGCTCTGCTAACGTGTGGTGAAGCCACGGAAACTCGATTGACAAGTTCGCCAACGGGGATTATCTTTACTCGGCCCGCCACACGAACACCCTCTATCGCGTGAGTCGAGAGAACAGCTCGATCGTGTGGCGACTAGGCGGCAAGATATCAGACTTCACGATGGATTTCAACTTTTCGTCGCAACATCATGCAGTCATTCATTCGGAAAACGGGACAACGGCGGTAATCACCTTCTTGGACAATGCTTCCGACGATTCAATGAGGCAGCCGAATACCGCGAGCGCATCATCCGGGAAGATGGTTGAACTCGACATGGAGAGGATGGAAGCAAAGGTTCGTTCTCCGACGGTTGACGCTTTTGATGCTTACTATCACGACAGCTACTGAAGCAATGGGATCGTCCTGACGGAGGACTCAGCGTCAAGCGCGGTAACGTGCACATTATGCCTAATGACAATGTCCTTGTCGGATGGAGTGACAGCGGTTACATGAGCGAACATACGATGGACAACGAATTGGTCATGGAAGCGAGCTTCGCGTCGTCACGGTTCTCTACTTATCGAGTCTTCAAGTCCAACTTCACTGGATTGCCCGAGCATCCACCAGTCCTCAAATCATTTGTCGTTAAATCCCAAAGCGATAAGACATACTCGATGACGACGTCTTATGTCAGCTGGAATGGTGCCACCGACATTACGGACTGGAAGTTCTACGGAGCTCAGAACGCCACAGGCGACTTCAAATACATTGGACAGGCTCGGAAGACAGGATTCGAGACGGCTTTCTCTGAAAAAGGCGAATGGAAATTCGTGTACGCCGAAGCAATCGCCAAGGACGGATCAACACTCGGCAAGTCCAGAACGCGAGCTACCAGTCCCCTGCAAGGATATGCCCCTTCCGAGGGCAAGACTCACTTCCCAAAGCTGAGTCACACTGCTACACGGATTGGAGAGATGAGCAAGGGAGCCGTGGCGGCTGGATCTGTGTTCATCGTACTTGCGCTCCAGATGACCGTGGTCGCCTTGTATCTAGTATTCAAGCGTTCCCGCCGGCCCGATCTAGGCAACTTGCATTCTCCTGCAGAGGACCGAGTACAATTGCTGTCGGCGAAAGAATGGAGCGACTCATGAGTTATGATGCAATGATTTCTGACGAACGAACTTACGAACCCAGCTGTTAGATTTCTTGGGCGTAATGGGCTGAGCTTCTGACGTACCGTATAATCATAATGTCCAAAAGAGTCTTGTCAGTAAGTGCCATCTTTTTCCTTCCATGCCTACCTAGGTACCTTAATATTTCTGAAAGAAACCAAGTCAGTGGAGAAGCCAGATTAACCTTAAAATTAAGCTTATCCCCGCACTTCAACACCTTACTTGCCGCTCACTTCTCCCTTGGTTTGCGTTTTCCTCCAGTCTGAGTTCTCCTTCACTACTGGATGAACGATCAGTTGGACTATTTCACTCAAATGCGACTGCTCACATTTGTTTCCACAATGCATCCTCCCACCGACACGATACCTCGACTCTTACTACCTCATACACACTGATCATCAATCATATCCGAACCTCGTTCACCACGACCAACCAAGATCTATTCAACTCGATCAGCAACGATGGCTCCGAACCAACCGGACAATCAAGATCTCAAGTTCATCATGTTCTGCCTCAAACACTTCGATGGCGAGTTCAAGCCGGATTTCGAAGAAGTGGCCAAAGATGTGGGAGCGACCTCTGGAAATGCCTGGTACGAACTTACAACTACATAAAATACCCGAGCGCTGACTCCCTATCTAGCTACCAGCGTTTGCGGGCTCTCAAGAAGCGATGGGATATGCCCGCAACCCTCAATCCAAGTTCTGCAGGCGGTCGCAAGCGAAAAGGAGCAACAACGAAGGACACTGCGGACACAGCTGAAGGCGGTGCCAAAAATTCCGCTCCGAAGAAGAAGACACGCAAGACTGGCAAAGAAGCTGCAGGGCCGGTCGACCAGAAAGATGGTACGGAAGTCGTCGTGGATGTTGAAGAACAGGAAGACTAGGAACTTGATGAGATGTGTTGATCGAGACCATCGACCAAACGAGAAGGACGACGACTGAGAACAATGCTGGCTGGGGCTCAATCGCTTGAGCTCATGAGGGCTTTCATTCTGCATAATAGTATGCTTGTGTGACAAGGGCTATTCAGAGAAAGCTTCTCATCGCTTCTGCAGTGCCATCAATATCTTCGAACGTGTGCCAATGTCCTGTCTCCTTCAGCATCACCAATCTGGAAGTGGGTAACGTCTTGTCCAGTTTGTTGGCGTAGGCCGGAGGGCTGACTTTGTCCTCTTCACCTCCTATGATCAGCACATTCGATCGAAGCTGACCAAGGTCAAGGTCCAGTTCGTGCCCAGATGCTAGTGCCGTGCATCCTTTGGCGTATGCCTCAGGATCCTGACTCAGCAGGCTTGTAAGAACAGCCGCAAAAGCACTTGAATGGTGGGATTTGGTCCTTTCAGATGTCCCTGCGGTGGCCACCGCCCTGGCTACATTGCGCATGCCCTCTTTCCTGACCGTCGCTGCCCGCTTGATGCTCGCTTCGTATCCTGCTTGAGGCAATGGACATGGTGGAGGCCCAATAAGAACCATTCGGCCAGCAAGCTCCGGATGCTTGAGCGCAAAGGTTTCAGCCACCAGGCACCCCATGGAATGAGCGACAATGGTCACTTCTTCGTTCACAGGCAAGTTCAACGACTTCGTACTGAGTAGGGAGTGCAAATCTTCTGCCAGGCTGGATAATGTAATGGTGCTGTCTGCTATAGTTGGGGAGAGTCCATGGCCTTCGAAGTCGAACAGGACACAGGTGTAATTGGCCGCGAGCTTGAGCTTCTCCACCAGCTGCGTGTAGAAGGTCGTGCTGCCGCCCAGGCCATGAACAAACACCATCAGCCGGGTTCCGTCGCCCAGCTTCTCAACATTCAACTTTTTACCGGACGCAATGGTTGTCAGCCCGACGCCTCCATTCGTGATCGATAGATTTTGGCACGGAACCGACTTAGCAGCTTCTTCAGCCAGAAGTTCAGAGATTGCGTCGGGATCCCGGAAGCCAGTCACTGTGTTCTTCAAAGTTCCCAGTCCAGTAACCGATATCTCAACCACATCGGACGGCTTCAAGAAGGTAGGTGGCTTCATACCAATGCCAACACCTGCTGGAGTGCCCATGGCGATCACGTCGCCGGCTCGTAGGGTTTGCGACTCGGATATCGTTTTGATGATGTGCGGGATCGAAAAGATAAGCTGTTCCGTCGAGGTTTGCTGCCTCTGTTCGCCGTTGACGTGTGTCGTCACAGTCAAGGTCTCGGGAAGTTCTGAGGCGGGCACCGCGATCGGACCCATGGGGCAGTATGTGTCGGCTGATTTACCTGAGACCACGATATTAGCATGAGCGAGCAGTGAACAAAATGCCACGAGAATGCAGATCTGCCTGAAACCTCATCTCGGTGATGATGGCACTCCGGAATGGAAATTGTGCTTACCAATGTAAAATTGCTTATGGTCACGTTGTTTCTCACGAGCCGTGAGATCGTTAATGATCGTATAACCCCATATATGCTTCTTTGCATCCGCTTCGGAGATTTTGTAACCACCTTTACCAATAATGACGCCGATCTCGCCCTCGTAGTCGAGCGTTGATGTAAACTCTTCGTCCAGGTAAACAGTCTGTCCGTGTGCAATTATGGAAGATGCCCTCTTGGTGAAAATCACAGGGTGAGAAGGAAGGGCAACCTTGTCCGAGGAATCGTAGCCACTGGAGTTGAACTCATTTGCGTGGTCCAGGTAGTTTTTCCCGACAGCGAGGACGTCTTTGCCAGTGATTGGAGGCAATATATCAACACTAGCAACCAGTCAGTATCTTCCAGAGCGTGCAAGACGTATGGACAACATCGACTCACCTTGATTTTGACATCACCTCCTCGCTAAGCTTGAGATCCGTCAATGAAGTCCCCAGGATCTGGTCAAGTCGTTCGACCAGCGTACCGCTTGCGAATGCCAATGCGGTGATGGTATCGTCTTGCAGATTGAGATGGCCAACCCTTGTTCTTTTTGTGCCATCTTTCAGTGCGTAGCTGATGAAATTTCGAGGCCGAACTGCGGGAGCTGCTTTTGGCTGGTCAACCAATTCCTGGCGTAAGAACTCCTTATAGCTTGCCTTGTGAATGCGTCCATTGATCAAGATCATGTTGAGCTTATCGTGGTCTTGGAGGATGGTGATGTCGTCCAGCGGATTCCCGTCCACAAGAATGCAATCGGCGTAATATCCCGGTAGAATCTTTCCGAGTTCGTCTTCTCGCATGAAGAGCTTAGCAACGCCAGCCGTAGCTGCGATGATAGCTTCCATGGGTGTGAAATCCAGAAGCTTCACAAAGTGCTCGAGGTCGCGGGCGTAGGTTCCGTGTGGCGTCCAGGCGAAACCATAATCGCCCCCAGGTAGTACGCAAATACCTCGGCGGTGCATCTCCTTCAGCCCCTTGATGGCAACATCCAATTCCTTTTTGTAGCCAACCTGTTCGGCTTTCTCGAAAGAATAGCCAAACGCGCCGGCTTCATAAACCGTGGCAATTAGCCAGTTGATTCCAGGTGCCACCATATGCTTGTGCTTGTTTTTCTCGAGCATGTCCATGCCTTCTTCATCAATCCATGAAGCATGATAAATGATATCTACGCCATGTCGAATGCACTGCTTCACGCTATCCCGTGCTCGTGCGTGGGAGCAAAGACGAATGCCATGACGGTGTGCTTCATCCACGCACGCTGCCGTTTCTTCATCCGTGAAGTAACAGTCTTGGGCGTCCCTTGTTTCTGTGATTTGCTCGCCCGACATGGACAACTTGATTTGGTCTACACCGAGGTTGATGTGATGGCGGATGGTCTCCCGCATTTCCAGTGGTCCTTTCGCAAACGCTGTTATGCCGGGAACAAGGTCGCCGTCTGGGACTGCCATTTCTTTGCCATTGGCGAGATAGCGTGGGCCGGGAAGATGTCCTTCGTTGATAGAGTCTCTGACGACGCAGTCTAGTCGTTCTTTGGCGGATGCTGCTCCGAAGCACATGGTGTACCCAGAGTCAAGATATACCTGGGCAGAACGTGCTGTCAAGAGTGTATGTTCCTCGACTCCAAGGCCTCCTAGTTTACCAAGGTCGCCATTGTTCCAGGAGAAGTGAGTATGAGCGTCTCCAAGACCACTCATCAGCGTTCGACCACGCCCATTGACGACGCGCACCGCCTGATCACGCCGAAGCGCTTCTTTGTCCGGTACTTCGCCAACATGGCGTAATCGTTCGCCTAGCGCATGCGCATCAGCATCGTTCATGTCCTTGAGATTGGAGTGCAATACCTTGGATGTAAACATCTCCACGGTACGGAGGTCGACCGGTGCTATCCAAGATGTTCACATCTAGGAACAATATTTTCGATGATGGATCCGTCCCTTTGATCTCGTGTCGTTTGGGTGTCAACTTCTTGTCGAAATGGACCTTCTCATGGTGATTTGTGGCCTCAGGATAGTGGTTGTGGAAACCATTCACCATGAAGCCTTGATGGTCTGTAGCGGATGGTGCCATGGCCGCAAAATTGACGTTAGGGAGGACGCAAGCCCTCAAGAGGGGCAAAGGGCATAATTAAGCATTCGCATAATTCTTCCATTCTCCTCCAAGCTGCTTGCGGCGAGTAAATGCCGGTCTTCCTCGATCTGAGGCCACATCGCAAGCTGGTAGCTGATTCGCGTTTCCCCGCATCGTCGGCGTATAGAAATATCCAATAGCACTATCGAGGCTCTCCGTTATCACCGCGATGCCCACTTTCTCCGCCTTCTCCGCGCCTTGTTTGCACCTGGTTCTCTCATCGAGGGAGTCATGGTGGAGCCGTATCTTCACAGCCGGGCAATCACCGAAGCGGTTCGTCATGGAGGAGGCAGAGTCTGGAGACCGCGAGATTCATTTGGGGGGAAGGTCGCCCTGGCTAACACGGATATGACACTCACCTTGCGGATTTAGGCTGTCGAGCGGACGCCCATCAGGCACGGAGAGCTCGCCCCGAGCAGAGTCTGCGGTCGGACGGAAGTGCTGATCTCGGCCAGAGGTGCGTCCTGTTGCTCGTGGTTAAATTCAGATCTCGAGCTAATCAAGCTTGTGTGCGGCAACTTGACTTGGTTCTTTTCATTCGCCTTGTTTTGCACTCCACATATCTGATGTGGTCGAGCAGAGACGAAAGTTTTGCAAACAACTATGCGTCAACTCCGAAGTTCAGCATTTCGGAGGGGGTATACCCTATTGTGAAGCGGACGTTCCCAGAGGTGGACCTTCCCAAAATTCCAGCTGATGAAGTTGGGTTACGTACGGGTATCAATGGGGAACGGCTCTGTGAGTAGCCTTCAAGGCCCACAGCTTTGTCGACTGATGTGCTGACCGATCTTGCAGGGATCGTAGTCGACGAGATTGTTTATGACTGTACCGACTTCCTAGGAAAGCATCCTGGCGGTAGTCATATCATAAGGGAATTTGGTGGTCGTGATTGCAGTTGGCAGGTAAGTCGGTACCCGTTGGTGACCTTGTTGCTCATCTGACGGGGTATTGTAGTGGTGGACTTTCCACAGCAAGTCCGTTCATGAACAGTATATGCAAACAATGCGAGTCGGCAAGTCCGTGGGTGTGACAAACAGACACGAACAGCCACAGAGCAAGAGGTTCTTTACGCTAAAAACAATTGGAGAACAGTGGTAGAGGGGATGGCAAAGTGATATGGGATGGAGCATGCTCGTCCGGATTCTTCACAATGGCAGCCCTTCATTACAATGGGTATGCTCAATGCTGCAGCATTGGGTGCCGAAGTGTGTTGACGAGTTGAGCTCGGTCGTGGAAGGGAAGAGGCCATGATGAGGCTTTCAAAGCATGCAAACGTGCTGACGTGGTGGGAAAGTCAGCCGAGGGTTACGGAAATGAATGGCTGCCTGGTGGTTCAGGCGCGAGGTGTAGAATGGAATAGTAGAGCTGACAGAGGTGTTTGCTATTGGCCTTCCATCGATTGCTGCACTGAAGGTACCTTAGTGAAACGAAGTGTGAAGAGAGCGAGAGAGTACACAGTACTGATGGTGTTGTGCTAGAAAACTGCGCTCTCGGCAGACTTTCCTAGCCGGACAGCCTGCGTCTTTGATCAATACCTGGTGCAAAGTCGCCGTGATCGCTTGCTTTACACTTGAAGAACCATCAGAGGCAGTTTACTCTTTTGCGTCTTGCCCAATGTTCATCTCGGTTGTTCAGTGGTCGGGGCTGTTGCAGCAGCGTAGCTTCTCCCGAAAAGTGCTCTTACACACCCACACTCTCAGATCAGTTCTTTCTATGCTTTAGACGCCTGTTCGATCGCCCGGAAGCATGCAGGATCCCTTTATCTTGAGCCTCTCTGTGCGAACCGCCTGCATCTTGCCGAGAACCACCGAAATGTCCATCTCGTATCACACTCATATTCATTGAGAGAAAGAAAGGATACAGGGCTTGACATACTTGAAGATAGGACAGTTGGGACGGTCCGTTCTCGATCGCAGTTCAGCATTTTCCGGATAGAAGAGGCTCGGTGGAGGACAATGTCTAAGGACGCCGCCTGCGCATGGTACAATTGCAAGCAAAGCTGAGAAAGTTCTTCTCTTAGGGTGTGCTTCTGGCACCATGTCTGCATCCACGCAATTTCTAAATCTGTCTTGCCGTTGGAAAAGTCGGTCACCAACACCAACACCAATGCAACTGCGTATGGGCCTTCGGTTTACTGCATCGACCGGTGAAGGCATAGCGGGCTACGGTCGCCAACCATCATCGAGGAGTGGGACATCTCCTGCTGGACACTTTGACAACATCGTGATCATTCGCAAGTAGTTGTTTCTATGGCAGAGTCAGAAGACCATTGGCAACTCCATCACCTCCATCCATGTAGATCACCGGGCACGAAGGATAACCAGAGAAGGTCGAGCCTCAAGCATTAGTCGTTCTGTGTCACCTACAATCCCTGCATGCTTGGCACGAAGAGTGAAACGGTCGATCATGATCGACGGGCTTTTCCTGGGCTTCTTTCTGCTACTTGTACTTTTTCAAGTTAGGCGTAGCTCGCTTGATCGCAATGGAGCGTCATTCCTTCTTCACGGCTCGACGGATCGCGGCAACTCGCGCAGCAGCCTGCGACAGACTCCAGCGTGACGCAATGCCCACCATGCAAACCTGCTTGACACAAACAAACGTGCAGATAAGAATGGTCGACGGCTGCTCGTAGGGTGACGCTGGCGAGGTGGCATTCCATGCAATATACGTAGTAGTCTATCTAATCACTGTTTCATTGGATTGTACTGACTGACACCAAGGCTGGCGAGGTCGATCCCGGCGGCGGACCTGAAGCTTGTTCTCGTCAAGCAATGACGAGCACCACGACCCGCCAGTAGTGTACGGAGTACCTGAAAGCAAACCCAATTGCCGTCCTCAACCAGGAACGAAAGCAGCCAGACAGGGTTCACCTGCCCAAAATGAAACAAAAGAGAAGGCCTTCATCAGGGAAGGTACCTTGCAAGAGCAGAAGGTACGCGTACTACCGCAGGAGGTCTTCTGAAACAATTCGGCGAATGACTTCTTGACTGCATGACTTTCTGCCTTGATTGCTATTGTCACCCGTTCGCTCACACGACCACCAGAATATCGTTCCACACACATTGTCATACCCTTCTGCGAGACCAGTCCCTCCGATTCAGTCGATTCGTTTGGTCCCTCAACTACAAATACCTCACTTGCTGCCCTTGGACTGAGATCCCCGAGCAAACCAAGCCTACTACTACTACCACCACCACTACCTGCTTCCTACAAGATGGCTTCACTCGCTCGTGTACCTATCCGACGCAATCCTCATTACAAACACAACGGTCTCAAGTCCTACGTCTACCTCCTTAACAAATACAGCATCACCCCTACCATCAAAGGTCCATACACCGCCGCCCGAGACAAGAAGGTTCTTCTCAAGCAGAATGCAGACGGTACTCAGGGCGAAGTGTAAGTCTGTGCAAGCCGCAAAAGATCCTACACACGGCCTGGTCTCGGACTACACTGACCACCCATTGCAGTCCTGCTACTGATCAGCAGAACGACTCGCTTTACACCTGTCCAGTGAATATCGGTACTCCAGCTCAGACATTGAACCTGGTATGACACCCTGCCGTCCTGACACCCATTGAAATTCATTGACCAAACTTCAGGACTTTGACTCTGGATCTTCCGACCTTTGGTGCTGGTCAACCGAACTTCCCAGAAGCACCCAGTCCCAGGGCAAGGGCCACACCATCTTCGACTCCTCGAAGTCAAGCACATTCAAGAATAGCTCCGGCTCTACCTGGCAGATCCAATACGGAGATTCGTCATCTGCATCTGGCACCGTCGGCACCGACAACATCCAGATTGGTAACATCACAGTCAAGAACCAAGCCATCGAGCTTGCCAACAAGTTGTCGTCTCAGTTCGTACAAGATGCTTCCTCAGACGGCCTTCTGGGCCTTGCTTGGGGATCCATCAACACCGTCCAGCCTACTCCTGTCAAGACACCAGTTGACAACATGATCGCTCAGGACGATATTCCCCAGAATGCTGAACTCTTCACTTGCTACCTGGGCTCCATCAAAGACGCAAATGAAGATTCATTCTGTAAGTGTACCCCATAAGCATCGTCCTTTGGTTCTTCGTTTCAGACTTCTGACAAAATACAGACACCTTTGGCCAGATCGATCAATCAGTCGTGCCATCTGGCTCTCAGGTTGCCTACACCCCTGTCGACAATTCTCAGGGCTTCTGGATGTTTGACTCGACCTCCGCCAAAGTCAATGGCAAAACAATTCAGCTCTCGGGGAACCAGGCCATCGCTGATACTGGCACCACCCTCCTCTTGACATCAGATGAGGTCTGCGAGGCTGTCTATGGCGCTATTCCAGGTGCCAAACAGGACACTCAACAGCAAGGTTGGGTCTTTCCTGCAAACACAGCCGATAGCGACCTTCCTACTGTCACATTCATGGTCGGAGACATCCCAATCACCATTGAGAAGCAACACCTTGGTTTCGCTGGTGGCTCTGACGGCAGTACGGTGTACGGCGGTATCCAATCTCGAGGTGATTTGACCTTCGATATCTTTGGTGACACATTCTTGCAGAATGTCTACGCGTAAGTCATGGTTGTCGCTTGAGGATTACACACTAACAATTCGCAGTGTCTTCGATGTCGGCAATACTCAGTTTGGAGTCGTGCAACGTGCGGATTCAAGCTCAACCTCCAGCTAGAAAATGGAATGCACTGTGGGTTGAGAAGGAGGATGCTGTGATCTGACTTGCTGTTGCTTCTGTATCCTATCACCCTAGTATGCGCTTGCGCTCATGGCCTAGAGTTGAAAGAGCCCTCAATTCAATGCGCGTCGATCCTTTGATACGGTTATGACATGTCCGGTTTCCAAACATCCCTTCTCAATTTTGATTAAGACAATGTAGCAACCTGGCCTAGTGTTGGAGACATGCCGGTAATGATTCCGAAACTTGCGAAGACGTAAGCCTGCTATTATTCGACTGGCACTTGGTAACCCTCCCGCCCTCTTCTGTTCGGATGAGGGCAAAGCCGCAAAGCCGCAAATCCGTACTTCTGATTGGCGGAAGCCCAATCTTTCTTGCTCCGAATGAAGTTGACAAGTGATTTTCAAGAAATCATCGTCCACCAGCCAAGGAACAATTCACGACACTGGTGGACTAACTCTTCCTGTTGATTCTCAATATGTTTCATTGACGAAACCGTATGTGCAGCAGTGATGGAGGTCTTTGCAGTCTTCGCCACTAGGATCCTCCCTCGATCGTTATCGGATCCCATTACTCTTCGACTATCAGTCTCGCAACTCAGAGCTTTGTGCTAGCCGTCGGCGGATGTACACCGTCTCCCTCAGAAGTTTCTCTACCCTCTTTACCAATCTCCCATCCCCGACCTCGGTAGCGAGCAGGCCATATGCCACACCTGCCAGGAGCCATGATGCCATTAGGATCCAAAGCGTCTTTCAGCTTCTCGTTGAACTTCATCAAAGCACCATCATTCCAGCTATACGTGGCAGCGACTTGATCTTGGAAGAGAATGTGAGTGCGATATTCACCGTAGCCCTCTTTAGCACAGTCATCGATCATTTGACGCACACAAGTGTCCACAGCTTTCCTTTTTTCCGGATCATCTCGATCCCAGATCACAAGTAAAATCATGTGCATTTCTCTCATCCCGATGATGAATGCCACAAACATGTCAATCTTGTGCTGGTCATGGCGCTCTTTGGCAATCTTCCACAACTTCAATGCATCAGGGCCACGAGTGGGTGATATTGGACTGAAGCCGAGGTGTGCTCCGTTTGGAACCCAGTTAAGATACGACAGCTCCTCGAAGTCTGGTTCGCCCGAAGCTATTCTATCCCGAGACCAGAAGTAATGGTCCTTTGATAGCGAATCTGGATCAATTCGTCTGGCGTCTGGAACTTTCATGAATTCTTGGTGGATGATATCCAATTTGTACTGCCGAATGTGCTTGGGCCCATAGTTTGTGCCGTAGTATATCCAGGTACAGCATCCCAGTGGTGTTGATTCGAGATGCTTCTGCAGAACGTCGTCTGGGATGGCTCCGTCACCATCATAGAAATCCTTACGAGAACGACCGCCAACGGCGACCTCGATGATACTGTGACGGATTTGCGCCACATTTTCAAGAATATTGGCGATTCGCAATGGGCGGATGATTTCAATCTAGCATTGTCAGCATATTCGTTAAGAGGTCGTGCAACTTACGAGCTGCAGCAAATCTTCTTCTTTCTGGAAAGTGTACATCTGGATGACGGTGAGCATGTCTTCATGGTTAAACTTTCACGAACTTACAAAACTTTCGTGCTCGCCAGGATCTGGCATCAGGGCCATGCCCATCTTGGTCACAACGCCATAGTTGGATTGTGAGAAGAGCCCGCTTGAGGATGTTAGAGCGGAACTAGGTGTGCTGGTCATACGTACTCTGACATGGGACCAAAGCCATAGGGGAAACTCTGCCAGGTATTGTTTCCTGGCAACGCACCCATCCCTGTTCTGAAGAGCTCCCCAGTTGGGGTGATGACTTCCAATCCGGCATGAACACCCCAGTGGTCACCGTATGGAGTGTAACCGACACCCCTGTCCAGGGTATTGCCTATAATGGACCCTCCACCAAGGTCAGGACAGTCGATCCAGACCTTGTAGCCACGCTTGCGAATTTCTTCGTAGAGGGCGTAGAAAGTAACACCTGGCTCAACGAGACAGGTACAGTCGTCTGGGTTGATGTCGAGGATCTTGTTCATTCGCTTTCCAAGGTCAACGACCACGGAGCCACGAACTCTCGGAGCTGCACCACCGTATCCCACTGGTGATGTTAATTTAGTGACATTCTCGAGAAGATGGACGTACAATTCCTGCCCATGGAGATTGGATAAATAGGAATCAAATGCTTGTTTGCCCATTGTACCACGGTCTGAACCTCATCGACACTTCCTGGATATACGGCTGCTGAAGAGACGGTTTCTTCACCGTCAAGTATCATGTAAGCGTCGTGAGTATTGGGATCTGTAAATAGTGTTAGCAACGATAAACGGTGAAGGCCTGAGGTGTCTGACGCTCCATGTACCTAAACGTTGTTAGCCACGAATGGACAGGCAGCATAAAAAGCTTACCATCCATCTTCCAGAGGTTGATCATTCACCTTGACGTTGGCGTCTCCAAGAAGCTTGGATAGCTCCTCGATGGCACTGAAGAACTGGTCTTTCCCAACGCCTTGAGGAATTGCCACTCCTCTTTTCCTTTCACTTGTTCGTCCTTTCGTCTGGTTCTTTGATAGTCTTTCCTTTTCCCGGACTACCTTGTCGACAAGGCGCTCCGGGATCCCTGAGAGGTCAGCAGGATACACAGGGACATTTTGAGACAACGAAATATTGGAAGTATCCATCTGTTTTGTTTGTAGCTAAGTGGTGAAAGTATCCTCTTGACCGATTGAAAAATTCCGGGGGAGGCAGGGAGTAAAAGTACTATGCACAGATTTTGGACGGAATGATCGATCTCTGATGCTCACCCCGCCATTCCCCCATGTTGGGAGACCGTGTGGGCACGCACGCAAGTTGGGATCCCCACGGTACAGATGAGTTCGAAGCCAAGCAAGGCTGTACCCCATGTTTTCCTAAGCGGGCCTACCGTGTTCACCATCGGGATAGGAGTCACCAGTATTGCCAATTAGATAATCAGGCTAGATATCTTTCCGTGGGCTAAAGATGAAGGGCACCACATAGAAATGTAAAAACGACCATGGGAGTACGAGAATTCTCAGCATAGAGAGTGCGGTCTTGATGCGGATAAGTTGGCGCAACGTACGCTGCCAACCTTGCTAATACCCTGGTCGTTTTCCTCTACTATGACGTTTGCCTTTCATCCACGACGTCGTTGCAAAGAAGTCGAGTCTAGCCACGACTTCGGTATCATCATCAGCCACAAGAGTGCGATAAAGTTTCTTGGTCTTCACTATGTTGATTCTCTCTCCCTGTCCGTGTCTGTTCATAATATATCATGTTGCCTGTCTTGTTGCTGCGTCGACTCGACAACAGTTTCTCCCTTCCGGCCTCATCCTCCGCAATGCTACGTTTGATGATGCCGCAGCTATCGCAAACGTTCTGAGCGCTGCATTTGATCCATCGCCACCCTTCCAATACCGATACCAATTCAGGGACAAATATCCTGTCGAACATTGGAGGTGCACGTACGAATCCGTCCTTCAGGCACTGGCCGTGCCGTTCTTCACGTTGCAGGTCATTGTTTTGCCTAAACACCGTGGTCCTGGAGATGGCAGCCTCGTTTCCGTGGCAGGTTGGCTGGACCCCCGTGGATTAAGCAAGCAAGACTGGAATTCAGGCCATGGTATGTTCTCTTGCTCTTTCACTTGACCACAATCGGCCAGACCCTCTGGTAGATGCACGCACCTCGAATGTCAGTGTAGCTAACAGGACACTAGCTCTGGCTTCTAAATGTTCTCACAAGGACGAAAACAGCACCCGAGCCGCGGACTTTGACCAGAAGTTCAGCAAAGCACAACACAAGTACTTGAATGATGTGTACGGTTCAAACCAATTTTATCTCGCCGCCCTTGCCACGCATCCAGACTTCCAAGGCCGTGGTTACGGCGAACAGCTTGTGCTCTCCGGCATAGACATGGCCCTGACGCTGGGTTTGGATGTGGTTACGCTGATTGCTACGCCTATGGGTGAACCGGTCTACTTCAGCCTCGGGTTTCAGTCAATTGCGAACTTCAGTGTCACGTCCATCGATGGGGATCTGGCCTTTCCTTATGATGTGATGATATATTCGTAGGAAGTCTACATATCCAACATGTATCGGCGTGCTCTCAGTCTGCCCTTACACTATGCAAAGACGAGAAAGAATGACGTCGCTGCCCCCGTCTTCTTTAAATGCAAGCGTTAGGGAAGGGGGATGGTATACGGCTGCCACAGTGATCCCGCCTCACGTAAGGTAAGTAAGATTCCAGGCGCTCAGGCCTTGTAAAATCAGTTTTATCTCGAGCACATCCTAAGGTCATGCTACAGATGATGCCGGATAGGGACTCCGCTTACGCTTCAACTTCTGCCATAAGCTAGGTCGAGTTGTTTTAGTACTCATCGTGGATGTAAAGTTTTACCGGACGGATACAAATATGGCTGAATCTCTGTAACAGCAGTCGCCCATTGTGATAAATATCGAGAATATGGAAGTCTCGGTGAGTCTTAGTCGATCACTACTACTTACGCCACCTCGTATTTCTTCAGCCTGACCGCAGACCTCCTTTGCCCAGGCACGGCTGAAAAACTCGTCAGCATCGCGTTGAAGTCGGTAAAGAGACCTGTCTAATTGCTTTAGCTGATCTAGTCAGTGCTCAGCCGCCGGACTAGCTGAGCTTAACAGGGCCCATGCAAACCGAAACGGCAGCACGCATGAGAGGAAAGCAAAGACTTTCCGCTGCAGGGTCAAGCTGTCTGCGTCAGGCCATCTAGTATATTGGTAAAGTTTGGCCAAGGCTGTTTCCAAGAAGGTTCAGCCGCGACTCGCAAACGCAGCATCGGGCTGAAAAGTCAATCGCACTGAGAGTATGAAAGGGCGACTCGTCCGCTCACAATCCGTATTGCTTTCCTATCTCCTGACATACTACCTGCTACCATTCTACGGCATCGACTTCACCGACAGGACAATGACTTCAGTACCACCACATCGTGGCGCGGCGCTCTGCTACGACGAAGCCAGACGCGACCTCTACAAGAATGCGTGCCTTACTGATCTCCTTCTGAATACGGACAATTGGAGCACATCAGGCCCTCCCTACTTCATCTGCCTGGGTTGGGATATTGGAGATCTTTTCGTGCCCCGACTTCGCGCTGGTGGCGAGAATGGATGTGTTTGCAGATACAATCTGGATGCGGATGACAACTGGGATTTTGTGCAGGCATATGGACACTGCAACGGCGCTTGCATCGCGGACGCATTTACTTGCGACGGCAGCCTGCCCGTTCCTGCAGAGGGCACAAAGTCCAAGCAGAAGAGGTCGTCACCACCGATGCACATTGCCGCCGAGAAGAGAACTTCGATGGCTGCTCCAGTCTCTGTTCCGTGGAAGGCTGCGGCAGTTGTGGCGACCGTCTTCTTCTGCCAATTAATGCTGTGATCGAGCCTACCGGCACAAGGAGGAAATATGGTCGAAGATTGCAACTGAATTGCGTGTGCCTTGGCAGGGGGTTGAAGCTGTGCACTGGAAGATGGGCGAACATAAGCTTGCGCGACTTACCGAAAAGACACCCTTTGCTGACCGAAGCCGTCAACCATGGTTCCAAGACTACCAGGACTGAACGGCGATGTTAGGCCCAAGTAGGATCTTATATTCGTAAGACTGTCTCTCGTTTCTGAACTAGGAATGCCTAAACATCAACAAGCCTCTGATTCTTTGTAAACCGGATACGTCCACGGTTCCACCAGGCGCTCCTTCGATTGGGCCTTGTTGGCTGCATGCGGGGTTTATGCAAGGTGACGATGGACCGTAGAGGCTCATCGAATCCCCGTTGGTGTGTTTGTCACATCACGCTCGTCCGCGCGTCCCTCTGCGAACGTTATCTTTGCCCTCATTGCTCGTGCCGACTCTCTGCTTGCCCCATCTCTTCGAATCTGTCTTCCTCAGCTGGATGTCGATACCAGTCGTTAGCCGTGGACGTCCATTCCCAGCGACATCTCCCGTTGCGCAGTCAAGTCATGGCAGGAGACACACACGCCGCCGGCCATTCAGGCGATCCGGAAACACAACAGACGGCCAAAAAGGTGTCCTATCTCAGTCTGCCTCATAAAGGCCAGCTCGCCATATTGTGTCTCGCCCGTATGGCTGATCCTCTCGCTCAAACCTCCATTCAGGTATGTTTCTACACGCCGGGTTGGGAAACTAACGGGCTCTGTCCAAGCTTAACTCGCTCTCTCAGTCTTACATGTTCTATCAACTCAAGTTCTTTGACCCTTCCTTGTCCGATGCCGCTATCTCGGCCCAAGCCGGCTTCCTCATCAGTGCAAAAACTGCCGCCCAGGTGTGTTCGGGCATGTTCTGGGGTCGTCTCGCTGATTCGGAAAATGGAGGGAGGAAAGCAGTCTTACTAATTGGGCTTGCGAGTTGCTGTAAGCCTATCTTGCATCATAGTTCCATCAGTGAGCCAGGCTGATATGAGAACAGGCGTCTCCTATCTCGGTTACGGTCTGTCACGAAGCTTCATCGCAGCGACTGCATGGCAGGTGCTTGGAGGATCAATGAGCAGCAATGTCGCGCTGACGAGATGTGTTGTTGCGGAACTCAACCCAGAGAAGAGGTTGGTTGACCTCTCCAGCTCCTCACGCTTGTATCACCCTGAACCTTGTGTAGATACCGAGCAAGAGCTCTTCTTTTGCTTCCACTGTTTGCCAACGCTGGAAATCTTCTCGGTCCACTTATAGGAGGTCTTCTCAGCTCCAACGCAAGGAACGGCTCAAGTCAACCGTATCCTTACCTCGCGCCCAACCTGTGCGTTGCAGCTGTGTACGTCGTTGCTGCCTTCGGCGTCTTCTTCGGTCTCAACGAAACGCTCGAAAGTATTCAGCACTCTAACGAGACGCCGTGGCACCGGGCGATCAGAAGAGTTCAGCAGGTCTTCACCAAACAGCCAGTCGACCACCATGACTACGCCGCAGTCCAGGAACACGACAACGATCCGGCCGTATCACTTACTGGCACGGCTGAGACTTCTCCAACCATCCCTAAGCCATCTAAACGCAAGCGCAAGCTACCATTCCGGCGAATCTGGACATTTAACGTCGTTTGTACATTGCTTTCTCACTTCGTCATAGCTGGGCATCTGGGTACCTTCTCTTGCCTGTGGGCGATATTCTTGAGTACGCCTGTCGGAGATGCAGAGAGTCGTCGACCTCCCTTCAGATTTAGCGGAGGCCTGGGTATGCTGCCTCGTGATGTCGGCTTCGCCATGGCGCTCCTGGGAGCCATTGGTGTGGTGCTCCAACTGATCGTATACCCGATGCTGCAGGATCGCTTTGGCACCATCCGAATCTGGCGCTGTGCTCTTCTAGTCTTCCCTCTTGTCTACTTTCTGGCGCCTTTTCCCTCGCTCGTAGCATCAGCACCATCACAGAGGGCCGACGGTACTCCAGTGCTCGTCTGGCTGGCGACGGTGGGCGTGATCGTGCTGTTCATTGCTGGCCGGACGGGTGTTACACCAGCAACAACGCTGCTGATCAATGACTGCACTCCGCATCCTTCCGTCCGGGGAACGATCCACACGGCCGGAACCGTCATCGGAAATTTGGGTCGCTCACTGTTTCCCATTGGCGCGCTGGCCATCTTCGGCCAAGGGCTGCGGATTGGCGTTGTTGCATTGGGGTTTTGGTGCCTCATGGCGCTTGCGGTACTGGCGTACGTTGCAAGCCTGTGGGTCACGGAAGGCTCGAATGGTCTGGAGATCAATCTCGATGAAGACAGCGAGGAAGAAAATTGATTCCGTAGGGTTAGTCACACTAGGTACGCCAGGGAAAACGCCGTGGTCGAGGTCTGTGGTCGCAATATGAGGCAGATACTTGCTTGCTCCTTGCACTGAGTTACAATATTGACTTCATTGACTCATTGTGAAAACGTGCAGCCACGGTTTTCGATGTCCCAATTTTGGTTGGTATTACGAACAGGGTTTGCATCGTCTCACGCTCTCACTGGGCAGCGCTACAGCCTTGCTTTCACTGCGGCAGGATTGGAAGTCTCGGTCCCAAATTCGAGGCTGTCACGCAGCTGCCACTCGAGGAGCTTAATGTTCACATAGAACGGATTGCGGTCTTCAAGAGGTCGAAGTCCTAGCGGTGTCGAGACGCATCAGATGTGTACGGAGTAGTATCTAACATAGAAACGTTGAACTAAGAGGAGTCGAGAGAGGAGAAGAGGATAGAGGTCGGTCAGCCCACTATGAGTAGTAGCCCTTGGCACTCGTGACACCAAGATCCCCTTTAGACGCCCAGCCTTGCTACCATCAGCTACCTAAATACCCGGTACGTAGCTACCTATTGCCTCCCGCACTCTTGGCACCTTCTATATACTGTAGTCAGGAACACTTTGGTCCTTTCGTCATGACTCGACAAGTGAAGAAGGTGCTCTGGGCCCATTCATGAACACTAATCTAGCAATGATACACAAGGTGATTTAGAAGAAGTACATTTAGCACATCTTCAAAGCAGGAAAGCCAGGAGGCAAGCGATTTCCCAATCGGCACTGAGAAAGGTTGCACCTCAGTCCCCAACTCCGCACTGACCGATGTTGTGGCCAGAGAAAAGGCTTCTTCGCCAAGCCTAGCCTTGTATTTGACTTCGTTTCAAGACACAATGCGCGGTCGTGTGGGGGGGCGTGATTGATCCGACAACGCGCATTCCCAGAACCGTAGCCATCTTAGACATGAATGGTGTCTTTAGTCTCACCGTCAGTTCTTTCGACAAAAGATACAGCTACTCTGTCCATCAACTCGTCATGCATCTTCTCCGGACTGGCTTCCTCGAAGTCACGACCGTGGATGGAACCGGCGGCAAAGAGCATGTCGATTTCCTCCAGAGTCCGACCGGCCGTCTCTGGGTAGAAGAAGTAGACGATTGGGATGGATGCGGCACATACAACGGCGAAGACGATGTAATAGTAGAAACCGATGTTCGTGACCGCAGTTGGGGTGACTTCGGAGACCAAAAAGGCCGTGAGCCATTCCGCTGATGTTGCAGCAGCTGCACCAATGTGACGGACGTTGAGTGGAGTGATCTCGGGAGGGTATATCCAAGGTACCGAGAGCCAGCTGAAAGCAAATATAATCTGTATCTGTTAGCATGATGGACAGGGACGGGACCGAGGGTGATTGTTTGTCACTGACCTGGTATATATACATCATGACGATGCCTGCGTACAGCAGACCCTTGTTGTTGCGCTGCTCTCCCAGAGCAAGGAAGATGATCAATAAGGTCCAGCACAAGGTCATGCCAATAGAGCCAAAGATAAGGCACTGTCTGCGACCAAAACGCTCAACTGCGATCTCGTAAGCCCGCCGTCGAATTCACCCTCTGATGTTGACGACCACTTACCAAAGTAGATCGGAGGGAAGGATGCAATGAAGTAGATAACCGCACCGATGCCACCCATGATCTGCGCAAGGTTCTGGCTCAATCCGATTTCGTTGTGTGCGACGTATGGGAGGTAGCCGATGACCACAGCGATCCCTGGGATTGTGAGCGTGTGTCGCTTGCCGACAGAGTTGTCAGGGTTGACTTACCGGTAAGCTGTTGGATGCATTGGCAGGAAAAGCCGATGATAATGCGACGTAGGAGCTTGAGCTCAGACGGCTCAAAGAGCAGTCTGCGAACGGTCATCTTGGGCAGACTATGCTCGAGCTCAATAGCAGCAAGAATCTCGGTCCTCTCACGGATGATATCTGGGTGGTCGATGGGCTTGTCTTTGAGACGACACAAGATCTGATCCGCCTCTTCGATTCGTCCCTTGTCGTAGAGCAGACGCGGTGACTCTGGAAGGAAGTATACCATACAGATAGTTGCGATGGAAAAGACAGCCTGGAAGGCGACTGGAAAGCGCCAGACGACCTGCCCTACGGCATAGAGCATGCCGTAATCTAACCAGTACGCGATGAGGATACCTCCACTGACGATCGCCAATTGAAGAGCAACAAGAGGCCCGCGTCTGTTCGCTCTAGCGGTCTCACTGACCCACGTGGGAATCGTAGATGTAGCCATGCCTGGGGTCTGTAAGCTACAGGCAAACCCCGTGGAGTACACTGAAACTTACCGGTTGCCACTCCAGTGACGATGCGCCCCACGATGAGATGTCCGACTGTGAAAGCAGTACACTGTAATATAGTGCCGACGATGCATACCCATTGCGAGACGATAATGGTCAGGCGACGACCAAGTCTGCGACCGATAAGGCCGGCTATGATACAGCCGAGAAAGCAGCCAAGGTTGTAGATGGACACGATAGTACCGGTAAGGGTTGATGAAGGGTAGTTAAACTGTGAAAGGAAGGCCTCTGTGTTGATGATACCGGCAAAGACACCATTGTCATACCCGAAAAGGAGGAAGCATGCCGCGCTGGCGCAGGTAATGGCATTGACCAAAGCGTCGCCGCGAAGGGTGGTGAACCCCATCGTGTCTAGAGGAAAGGAGATGAGGTTGGATTTGATACCACGAGAATATTCTACCTTCAACGACCGAACTGAGGCTCATCTTTATATGGAGTTCACAGTCAGAGTATGATGGAGTCTTGACTTCACCCGTGGGGTAGGGACATCCATTGTCCCCGTGGTTTGCTAGATGCTTTCAGCTTCCACAACAGCGTCACGTCGCTTCCGCCTTCTTGATTGTGAGACCACCCCTGGCACTAACTGCAATAAGGGCAATAATCCTGTAGATCCACACAAATGGACATGGAAGCGAGCCGTGAAGCCCCATGATGGCCCCAAAGATGGAGATTCGGCTCGAAACCCACCCCATTCAGCACCTTTACCGAGGTTTTCCTCCGCATCTTCGCAACCCCGCAGAAAGACACGCTTTCAGGAGTCCCCGGATATCCACATGATCGTTTACTGTTACTCTTTATCTTCGCCGCATTCGCCTATTCGTTTGTATTTCCTCGAGTCTCTGACTATGAGTCCGGCAGACATGCCAGGGGCATGATCATGCCCAATCGACGAACTCGGACTGGATGGTAATTCGTACCGCAGTCCCCGGTATTGATGGATGGCAGCTAACGTTTGCGATTATAGTCTCACGTGTAGAGAGCGACGGGTCAAGTGTGGGTATCGATAATCAATTGTCCCTCGGTCAGGCAGCTGACGAACAGACAGGTGACGAAGCGTTGCCGGAATGCCTGCGCTGCAAGAAAGCCAAGCGAGCATGCGTCCGGGGCTGCAGGATCAAATTTGTCCACTGCACTACTTCGGCAGAGCAAGAATGCCTGGAAGACGACCTTGAGCAGCCAGACTCGATAATCGCAAACGATGTGTGGCGCTTCAAAAAGAGTCAGCCGTGGGTGTCGGTACGCGAGGTTGATAACACGATTCCGTTCATCGATGAAACTCTCGAAACAAGCGCTTGCTATGGTCGAGCTTCTGCAGACCCAAGCACGGGTTCTTACGTCGCGACAGGCGAGGCTCTGCCAGACGTATTTGAAGCGAGTATATCACCGCAAAGCACTAGCCAAACTCCTGGCCATGCAGCACTTGGGATTTACGAAGCACAGATTCAAAGCCAGCCATATCAGCTCAGTAAACACGACTCGATTTCAGGGGGCAGCTTCGCTTACCCCAGTCCTTACGTCGGCATTGCTGAGACAACACTATCAGCCGACATCGGCTTAGACCTCGTGACAAGGAATCACCCGAAGCTCCTCTGTCGCGAGAAAGCATTTCTGCTAAGACACTACCTGGTGGCTCTCGGTCCCTCACTCGATGTCTGTGATCCTGGCCGCCACTTCAGCACACTTGTACCCGAGCTCGCTACGACTTCTGATCTGCTGCTGCACGCCATCTCGGCCGTCTCCGCTCACCACCTTAGTCGGACTGCGGACTATGACCCTACGGTCGCCGAACAACACCATGAAAGGTGTGTGGAGCTTCTGATCCCCATTTTGGACGACTCGTTCGCTCCAGACGAGGTCGTGGCGGCTACCGTGCTTCTCCGCTTCTACGAGCAGATGTCATCGGCAGTTATTGGATATGACCAAGAAGCCCACCTCAGCGGCGCAAGCGCATTCATCAACTCTGAGAGCACTTGTGTCTCAGCCGGTGGACTGCGAGAAGCCTCCTTCTGGCTCTTCCTTCGTCAGGATATTGACGTCGCGCTCAGCCAGCAGCGTCTTCCGAAACTTAATCTGGATGCTTTCTCTGCTGGCCTGAATTTGCAGGGGCCTGCATGCGATCACACGTGGGCGAACAGAATAGTGTGGATCACCGCAGAGGTCCTGAGGTTTCTTTTTGGACCTCAGAGATCGCAAGACAAGCTCAATGAACTCGTTGAGAAAACCGAATCTTGGATGTACAACAAGCCTGCTTCTTTCAGGCCACTCTATATAGCAAAGGAGAGAGGTGTTTTCCCGGAGATATACTACACACGACCATGGCACGGTGAGTGAAGGGCTTCTTCCCCATACTGTTTGAGTACTCACATCTTGACCAGCTATCGCTCTCCAGTATTACCACACTGCCAAAATCTTACTTACAGTCGCAGATAGCGCGAGGGTGAAAGTCGGCGTAGGTCATCGCGAGTCACATCGACTCCTCCAAGAAGAAGTCTCGCATCATTCGTCTCTCTTGTTCGGGATATACATGCATGGCGAGGACCGCCAGGCACGTCTCGGGGCTGTGCATGTAATCTCAATCGTCGCTCCTTATATTGTCGACAAATCGCAACAGGAGGCGATCATTATTCTACTCGCGCAACTGGAGCGTGATCATGCTTGGCCAACGAGAGCCATAGCTGTGGCTGCGATGAACGAATGGGAGTGGGATGGAGGACGTCAATCGAGCTTCTGCAAGCTGAGCGGGTGAATCCTCCTCGAATCACGGGGGTATGATGACTTGATACCTGGAAGATGTCTAGCCGCATATGGTGGCTTGTTTTAATGAGATGAAGTTACGATCATGACTATGATATAGAATTCTTGACTTCGTTCGATACACATGCGCGGTCGTATAGGGGGTGTCAAGCCGACGAGCTTCCGCTCTAGCTAATGGTGGTCACGAAGAACCGTCCCCTGGATGTGAATCAAGGTAGTCACATGAATGGTGTCCTGGAAGATCCGTGCTCATATCCCGCATGATGCCGCGTATAGAAAGTTCAAGCGAGCACAGTCTCATTTCGTCCGTTTTAGCGAGCAACTGACTCCGTGCCGCCTCGCCAGACACACCACATACGACCAACTCGTTGTTACCAGGCAGGGATCGACGTTCCGAAGGGGCTGTAGATAGGTGCTTGCGGGGCACCATAGACTACCTAGGGAAGTAGAGGCTGACTTGTTGAAGGTGTTAACTACATAAGGTCTCGCTGGTATTTCACTCTTCCCAAACCACGATGGAGTACTTACTTTTCACACCATGATACAGACGTCGTTGTTGTTGGGCCTTGCAATAGGTCTCGTCCTCCTTCAACCCATTTTCTCGTATTTCCGAGATTCAAAGAACTTGCGACGCTTTCCTGCGCCTTCAGTAGCAGCATTTACCAACCTATGGGCCGCGAACAATCACCGCCTGAAGCACAGCTCTCTCAAAGTACATGAAGCTCATGAGACACTGGGACCCATTGTTCGCATCCAACCGAAACATGTCTCCTTCAACGTACCGGAGGCTGTCAACGACATCTACGGCCACGCGAGCAAACTGACAAAGGATCATTTCTACGACACCTTCACCGGCAATGAGTACGCCAGTATAGTTGGCACTCTCTCCCGTGAAGACCATGCTCGCAAACGGAAGTACATCTCCAACGCGTAAGTCATGTAGAGGTTCTCCATTTCTCATACCAGAAGACTAATCAGGTCGACAGGTTCGCCCAACGAAACGTTGTTGACATGGAGCCCATCATCCAAGAGCAGGTCAGCGTCCTCATTGCCACATTCGACCAGTTCTGCGCCGCTCCTCCAGTGCCCGGAGCAGCGGACCCGGCAAGGGACGAACTATACAATATCCGCTGGTGGTTCAACCTCTTCAGCTACGACGCAATTGGAGCCGCGGCGTTCGGAAAACCATTTGGGTTCCTGAAGCAGGGAACCGACAAGTTCCAGGCCGAGACCTTCGAAGAACGTCGCTATGAGACAAACGCCCTCAGTGCCTTTCACGACTCTTCGACATACGACAGTATCCTCGCTCATTGGCCTCAATTGCTGCCTCTTTTGAGGCGCCTCAGCCAATGGCACCCTGGGTATAAAGGCGGTGTCGATACTACGGCCGTGTCGATCGCCAAGATCCGCGAGAGACAGAGGAATGGCAAGCCGCAGGGATACACAGACTTCTTTCACCATCTGCTGCAGGATCGTAACGGGAAAGATACTGGACTGAATCTTCTCGAACTTGAGAAGGAGGCTGGAGTGATGATCAATGCCGGTCATGATACGACTGCCACAGCCATCACCAACTGCGTCTTCTACATTTTTAGCAATCCCAGGGTGCTAGGCAAGCTGCGAGAAGAGCTTGCTCCAATACTGGGCGACCAAGAGACCAGCGCGACATATAGTCAAGTCAAAGATCTCAAGTATCTCCGAGCATGTCTGGACGAGTCGATGCGTCTACGTCCACCAACTTCTCGTGGCTTACCTCGCGAGACACCACCACAAGGTGCGACAATCGCCGGCCACGAGATCGCTGGCGGCGTTACCGTCTCCGTACCAACATACACCATCCACAGAAACAGCAAGCTCTTCAAGCAACCAGAAGAGTACCGTCCAGAGCGCTGGTTCGATGATATCGAGGGACCAAACTGCAGGCAATACGTGATGCCGTTCAGTCAAGGGCCACGAGCTTGCATCGGTCGAAACCTGGCCTACCTGGAGCAACAGGTCCTCATTGCTACTTTGGTCCATCGCTATGAGCTTCAATTCGAGCAGCCTGGTTATGTCTTGCCGACGATCGAGCGATTCAATGCTAATCCGGGCGAAATGTATGTTAAGCTTTGGAGGAGGAGGAGGAAGATTGAGCAGCCGCAGGCTGGCGTACTGCCCGTTGAATAGTTATTCCTCCGTAATGAACTTCTTGCATTGATATCCATCTCTGACCCAAGATGCACGCCGATGTTTCTTTGTGCTTGAGAGCCTCCGTCCAGGCGTTCTGTCTCGTTCCCTGACAACTGCATCTGAAAGGATTTCAAGAGAGCCGTGATTTGAAAGTATGATAGCAGTGATTGGAAGTACAGGCAAATGGCAGAGAGCAAGTGGGTGAATGGAATGACGTCCAACCACTGCCGGCGTTAGTGACACGTCTGGCCACGACATGCTGGTTCTAGATGCTGGTTCTGCCCATGGGTGAAGTTCATCAAATGTCCTGGCGATCTGCCTGGTCGACTTGAAAGAGCATTTGACTGAAGGCTTTTGAATGACGCAGGAATAAAGGGTACTATGCTCGGCATCTCCCTGGCAACCTCGCACATCGGGTAGTGTACTCCGACAAAGGACGTCAATCAACAAGGTGGCCGTATACCTGTCCAGTTTGTGGCTTTCTATGGCGAGCCTTGTCATCAGCGCCAACCACCAATTCAAGGTGCCCGCGGTATGTCTCCCTCACCGAAATCTCTTGCCTCCAGGTGCTCGCCGTATTGACTCCCGCGCACGTATTTTGTAGCCTCGGTGATGGGCTCGAGTTCATGGCCAAGGCGAGAAACTCTGCCACTGTTGTCCAGGAGCTGACCAAACCGTCTCTGAGAACCAGGACCTTATAGAGAATAAACGCCGAATGCATGATGGCGAGGGTGACATGAACGAGCAAGATGATAATTCCAAACTGAGCAGTTGTGGATCCTTCCCAACGATATCCATAGCCGTAACGGGAGAAGACAGGGTCGATGCGGAGCCAATTCTCAACATCTGCAGATGTCGCGTTCAACGATTCATCCTGTCCACCCACGGCAGAAGAGACCACAAATCGACCGACGAGACTGTCATTTGAATCGGTATCATTCGTCAAAAACATTGCGGCCGAGTAAGGGAAAATTCCACCGCCGGCGATACGTGCAAGACCGTCGGTAATGACGCCGGCGAGTAGAGTCGATATAACCGTGGCTCTGCTTTTCCTCACGTCGTCGTTAGTCGTCGGAACGTAGTTGTCACCAACCGCACTTCCGAGGAAGGGAGATTTGAAAGCATATCCTGTTTCGTTGGTGGGTGCAACGACCCCCTGAGGGAAGGTCAGTTGATTCAGCATGGCAGTTATGGCAGGGACGTTCCCCGTGTCGAAGGGAATGGGCTGATTGATAGCGTCAGCATACTGCTGGTCAATGGCCATATCCCTGATCGATCGGCCTGTGGCAGGCACCCGTGGTATCGTCAGGCATGTATCCGGAAGGTCGCCTTCGACGTAAAAAGACACTTGGTCGCTGCTTCTGGGTTCGTACCAGACGAATACAGGTACCCACTGAGCCTGCGAATAGTCAGAAAGCTGTATCAGCATAGGCAGGAACAAAGCATGAGCAGTCTTTCGAGGAATTGAGGGCATACATAAATACTGCAGGCATGAATTTCTGTTGCTTGCCGCGTCTCTGTCATGCTGGCATTCGTAAAATAGATCCACGGCACTCTGACTGCCACTCCAAGTGTCGGAATACCCGCGCCAGTTGGCATCTTAACCCATTGAACATCCGTCGCATTCAGTGTACCATTGTACGGCAGCCTGAAACCAGGACTCGGAAGCGTTCTGTTGGTCTCCAAGCTGGGAAAGCTGACCGCTCCCCGGTTCTCAACTTCAGAAATGTTGGAATAGTCGAATCCATCGCACAATACTTCTACTCTTGGCGCATATATCGGAGTTCGCAAAGTGAGTCGTGGTTGCGCAACCCTAAGACCCAGTCCGTCGTAATTGTTCCATGCAAAACTCCACCACTGTGTGAGTGCTCCTGTGATGAATGTATTTAGCGTTATGCCCGATGCCCTTCCGTCAAAGTCGCTGGTGCAGCTTTGCGTCGACAGAATTCTTCGAGTATCCCCTCGAGAATCTGGAATCGAGGCGTTGCTACCAGAGGACGAATTGACAAAAAGTAGATTGCCTGACCAGGAGTACAGATCTCTAAAGTCTCCTGCAGGACAGACTTCCTGGACCAGGGTAGAAAATGTGGCCTCTGTGCAGTCGATACCTGAATTAGCGCTGTTGACACTTGCGCCAGTAACAACATCGGGCCAAAGGGTTGTGCTTTCGTTGAATACATAGTACGGTAGCACATCATTGTTGAAAGGTTCATCAACGGGGAACCAGTTCAGTGAAGGGATCACTGCAATAGCGGAGGATGGTCCTGCGAGAGTTGCCAGCAATGTCGCAAACAGCGAGAACAGCCAGAAGCGCCAGTAGTGTGCTTTCGAAGTCCAGGCCGACGCCCAGAAGGCTTTTGTTCGCAAGAAGTCTCCTGAACCGATAGAGAAAGCATTGGTGATCAGCCCTAGAGGTAAGCCATGATCCCCGACGAGGTGACTTTGTGCCACATGCAAGACAATGCTTCCTAATGAGGCGACCAGGACGAGCTCGACAAGTTTTGCCGCCAATTGAAGGGCGTTCAGTGCTCCCCCTTGCGTTATGCCCGGAAGGATTTCCACCGTTGGATCAACCAAGTCCATCCAGTAAAGGTTCCGAAAATTAATTCCCACCACAATAGCGGCGACTATGCTGGCAGTCATGTGCGGAAGGAGTTTCGTAAAGTTGGCCCAGAAGCCTTTTCGGATTGCCTGCTTCGGCTGCTCGAGTGGTTCTTGGGAGACCGATGCAGGATCCGGCAAGAAGATATCGCTGGACTCAAATTTCGTGTATTCGGTGATTCTTTCCTTGGGACTTGTAAAGCTTTCGACTGTATGATTTCGTTGCGCGGCCGGCAATATGGGCTTCAATGAATGTTGCGAATCCAATTCACCTGGACTTGGTGGAACATTGAACAATTTGGCATATAAGGAGTGACTGGATTGCCGGCGACCTACGCGGGAGTGATCCATGAAGAGAAAATGAGCAACTTGAACGCAAGCTATTGCTTGTAAGAGAAAGAAGAGCTCTCGAGGTCTGATGGAGCTGAAGTCGATACTCGGGATTTAATGACTGTCGGGAAGCGACCAGCGCCCGGCAAATGGGCGCCTTCTGCGTTAATTCGACGCAAAGACTGTTGCAGATTGAGCTGTTCATGTCAGCAATGAAGTCGGAGTATATCGCCAGAGACCAATGGGGATTTGCCCTCTGTTGTAGGATTGTGTCAAAAAGACAGGCGCATGGGGCTAGTAAGACTGGCAGATTTGAGGTTGTCGGTAAGCACTAAACATTCTCCAGGGGCCGCGGATCGTTTCAGATATCTGAGCCGTTGCATCAGTCACCCTCACATAGGACCATCGTCCCAAGAGATTGGGGAATTTGGCAAACGGGCTCTCGAGCAAACCTCACTGCCGAATTCAGGCGAACATGGACTGGACCGGGGACTCTCGAACAAGGGTCTTCCAGAGTCCACATTGGCGGGAGTAGTGTTTTGAGCCAGGGAAGTATGATTCTATGCGGACTGAGATCTATTCATGGGATCCTCCTTTGACAAACGTTTGCTGATACCTTGTAATGATCAAGATAATCTATCCGCGAGATAGAAGCCGTACCACATGGTCGCAATCAACGATATCAGATTGACCAAAGAGGATGCGCCATGTAACCTTGAGAACTGTTGGTTTAGTGCTTGCATCTCTTTGCTATGCGGAGGTGAATCATAGCTCTTCTTCCCATCTCTTGTCTCTTGGTGTTTTCTGTCCTTCATGCATTTCGTCGTCGCTGGTCCAATGTACGCCAGATTGGCGGCCGCGGTGACAAACATGGTCAAAAGAGGCGCCAGAACGCGAAAGCGATTGATGGGATCGAGGACACCTGATATACTTGATGGTATCTTGCTGATCGCAGTCCGCTCGGCGGGCAGTGTCAGGGCAAGGATGACCGGGAGGGCCGTCTGCATCGAGAAATATACGGGGAAAGTGGCTTGCTGAAGCTGTGCAAACTGTGGTCGAGGGAGAGTCCTGAAAGCGACTATTCCTGCCACGAAGCTTTGAAACGTGGTAGTGCCCAAGAGAATGCCATAGCTTCAACGATCTTAGTTCATGGTCTCATGCACAGGGTAATTGGCCACAAACCTGATGATGTGATAAGGCGCGGCGGAGTATATGAGTGAGCCAGCCATTGTTCTACAGTCACAAGTCGATTCGTACGGGAGCAGAATATTAGAACAAGTGTGTCTCTTTCTCAAGGAAGAAGTCGGCGTGAATTGAAGGACAGTCGAGTTCATTCGATTCGATTTGATCCGACAACAATGACGACACTGAAATCGCTTGCTCCTGCCGAGGCTTTAGATACACGTGATCACGCGTCATGCGCGACTTTGGGATTGCCTGTGTCTTCAAGTTTGGTACGAGATGCTACCTACCTAGTATGTAGAATGTTATCACGGCTGCAAGTACTCAGTAGGCCCGCTGTTCGGTTCTGGTGACCGTCTCAAAACAATGACACTTGATTGAATCTGTCATGCTCAACACCAGTCCACATTACACTCCCCCCAGAATCCTGACGACTGCGTTCTTCTCCCGTCGAGCACCGTCACATAAATTGCGGCGCAACAATGGCCGAGAAGGAAGCGACAATCTACCTCATCGATGTGTCACGATCAATGGGCAAAAAGCACTCCGGGCGAGATCAAAGTGACCTGGACTGGGCGCTTCAATATGTCTGGGACAAAATCACCAGTGCTGTGTTCACCGGACGAAAGACACTCCAGATAGGAGTTGTAGGACTTGGAACAGACGGCACCAAAAACGAAATGGTGGCTCAGGACGAGTCATACGAACATATCAGTGTCCTACAGCCCATATCACAGATCCTCATGCCCGAGCTGCAAGCCTTGTCAGAACTCCTGAAACCCAGCAAGACCGACGACCGAGACGTCGTCTCCGGTATCATCGTTGCCGTCGCAATGATGATGAAGCACTGCAGGCATTTGAAGTACAAGAAAAAGATTGTGGTCATCACCAATGCTACCGGTCACATTGATACCGACGATATTGAGATTACCGCCGAGCAATTCAAGAACAACGATATTGAACTGGTGCTCTTGGGTATTGATTTTGATGATGCCGAGTACGGCACGAAAGAGGAGGACAAGTCGCCGCTCAAGGCGACGAACGAGCAAACCCTCAAGAAGCTGGTGGATCTCTCCGCTGGCATGTTCGGGACAATGCAAGAGGCAGTTGACGAGCTCTCACGTCCGAACATCAAGCCGGTGCGACCAACACCTACATACAGGGGACAACTCCGATTGGGTGATCCCGAAAACTACGATACAGCCTTGTCCATTGACGTCGAACGATACTTCAAGGTTCAGATAAGGAGACCCCCTACAGCAAGCGCGTTTGTCGTTAGAGACAATGCAGCAGACGATGGTCAAGGACTCCAGTCAGTACACAGCGTGTACAAATATACAGCCAAGCTTGAGAACGGAGAATCAAAGGAGCTCGATCGCGAGGAACTGGCTAAGGGGTATGAATATGGTCGCACAGCGGTGGCGATCTCGGAATCAGAACAAAATATCACCAAACTAGAAACTCAAATGGGTTATGATATCTTGGGTTTTATACCCGTTGACCACGTGGAACGATACATGCTTCTTGACAACAGCAACATGATCGTCGCCCAAAAGGGCAATGACAAAGCTGCTCTTGCGCTTTCCTCGCTGGTGCATGCCCTCTTCGAGGTGGGCTCGGTGGCGGTGGGTAGGCTGGTGAAGAAGGACATGCAGGATCCAATACTGACAATTCTTTCGCCACTTGCGGAAGCAGATATCGAATGCTTGGTGGAGAACGTCCTGCCATTCGCTGAAGATATGCGATCATATCGCTTCCCACCACTGGACAAAGTGCTTACTGTCTCCGGCAAGGAGCTGACGGAGCATCGCAATCTGCCAAGCCAAAGACTGGTGAAGAGTATGAGTGATTTTGTCGACAACATGAGCCTGATGGATAATGAGGAGGAAATCATGGCAATGGAAGACACTTTTTCCCCGGTGTTGCACAGAATAGAAGGAGCAATCAAATACCGAGCCATCCACGGCCCAGACAAGCTTCCAGACGAGCCCGAAGCGTTCAAGGCGTACCGAGAACAGCCAAAAGAGCTTCAGGAACGAAGCAAGGTCGCTCTTGCGACGTTGATTGAGGCTGCCGATGTCAAGAAGGTACCGCAGAGAGCCAAAGGTCGAAGACGATACCGCGAAACGGAGAAGCCAATGTCCGGGCTTAACGTCGATGAGCTGCTGGGCAAGGCAAAGAGAGATCATCTCTCCCCGGAGAATGCCATCCCGGAATTCAAGCAAATGCTGGCTCGCGGAGACAATTTGGATCGTATAAAGGATATTGTGCAGGAAATGGCCACCATCTTGGAGGGGTGGATTCGCACCAGTTATGGTGACAATTACGGAAAAGTGCTTGAAGGGCTCGGCACTGTTCGCGAAGAGATGCTTGGCTTGGAAGAGCCAGGATTGTACAACGATGTGATGCGAGATCTGAAGAAGAAGATTCTTGCAGAAAAGTTGGGCGGGAATCGAGGTATGCTGTGGTTCCAGATCCGGAAGAACAAGCTCGGTTTGATCAGCAAGGAAACCTCTGAACTGTCGAATGTCACGCCAGAAGAGGCGGATGCCTTTGTCGATCCAAAGTCGGAAAAATGACCATGTTGGCGCTGCTGATACTGCACAATGTTGTGATACAGTCTGTCGCATGGCGCTATGATACCCAAGTAATGTTACAAATGAGATACCCAAGTTCACGTTTAGGATATCTTTCCAATTCTTCTCTTTGCAATGTTGATCTTGCCTTGGACACGATCGACATCCTCATCCACCATTCTGAGCATCTCATTCTGCACCTCTAGCTCCTGGTTGATCGCGATGCCCAATTCCTTCTGCCTCTGAACGATCTTGCGGAGTTCGTCCACATCCAAATCTTGGTCGGCCATCTTCTGCTTCTGTAGTTGAAGAACACCCTGATTATCCAATTCTCTCGTCTCGGCAGTTTCCTTTCCAAGCACTCTCCCACCAGCCTTCGGCTTTGTCCCCATAAGACTCTGCGTCTCCTGCATCGATGCCACCGCGGTATCCAGCTTCGACTTCGTGGCCATGGCGTTGAGCAGGTTCTCCAGTCCGTCCTTGTCCTTTTGCGCCGATGCTATCAGGTCTTTCCTCCGTCTGATCTCACCTTCTCCGAGTTTTTGTCCGCCCCATCCTTCTGAAGACTTCTGTATATTCGCCAGCCCCTCCTCGAGAGCTTTGATCATCGTGCCAGCTTTGACCAGACTGCTCTTGGCCGCGGCGCCGGCTTCATGCTGTACCTGGACCGTCGAGGCCTGGTCGCGATTGGTCAGGTTGAGCCGTGCATCTTGTAGTTGTGCTTTCAAGTCTCGATGGCAGTCCAGCCACATCACTGGATCTGCGATAGGAGCACCGCCTCCGCCTGGTCCTGTTATGACTGAATGCAGTGCGCCAGCTTTACTGGATGTCTGGCTGGCAAAAGAGCTGGGCAGATTCAGGAACGCTCTCCATACACTCGTCGTACGCCATCTTGCGTCATCTGTTTCATTGATTGTCTTCAGGTATGTCTCTAGCGCTTGCCTGCGCTCTTCTGTTAACTGCGGATTTGAGGTGGTCTTGGAGAACCATGACTTTGCAGGTAGAGAAGCAGGCGGCGGGGAGCCGACTTGATCTGTCAAGCCTGTGTGGAGGTCTAGGAAGTCGGAGTAGCGCTTCTGGACAGTGAAGGACCGTAGGGGAAGGCGGAGCGTGATGTTGTAGATCGTGTAGGGTTTGGAAGTGCTCGAGACGGTGGTGTTGGGTATGGAGATTTCGACCTGTGGCGCCATGTCGGGTTGAGACTGGAGGGTGCAGAACGGTCAGAAACAGAAGAATCGCATCGTCGTCAATGTCTCAAACGCTTGCAGGGGAAGATGTTAAGCGAAGAAGCCTGGATCTGGCTGTGTTGAAGGAGTATGATGGAGTGCTGATTGTTTGAACGAAGTCGATTCGCAGGCACAAGGCAACAGTGACGTCGATTTGTTGATCCAGGGACTCGGGGTGGCGTGAGATGGGCTTCACTAGAGTCACTTAGGCATAAACGAGTGGCTGTGCTTGAGTGCAACGGCATCCATGAACCAGTCTCGCCAGTCTACACTCCTCTTTGACCCATGTTCACCACGAGTAGGAGTCTGCCAGCTCACCAGGATATCGAATGCGTTATAGTGACGAAGTTGCCGCTGCATCAGTCCATCACTGAAAGACCTCTTCATCGACACCATATGCGATGAATATCATTTTATCTACAGTCTGCCATCATGGCAGCGAAACCTCCTCCACTGCCTCCCAGGTCAGCGTCTAGCTTATCGCCCGTTGAGACATCATCACCAGGATCCTGGGAGGATCAACACAGTTCCCAATTCCTGTCTCCTGTGGTGTCGCCAACGCCAAATTCCCCTTATCCTGGTGGACTTCATGACCCGCGATCCTCGTCGACTCAATCTCTACGACCTGCCGAGTCTGCTGGCAATGACCGACGGACATTGCTAATCATCTACATCCATGGATTTCTGGGTGATGAGACCAGTTTCAAGAGCTTCCCTGCTCACGTTCATGCCATCTTGACAAAGGCTCTCAGAGAAACGCACGTCGCCTACACCAAGATTTACCCCCGCTACAAATCTCGAAAGAATGTTTCATTCGCAACCAACGATTTCAGCAAGTGGTATGTCTTGAAGCCAGAAACATCAAATGGCAACTGACTCTATTCTAGGCTTTCTCCTCGTGAGTCCGACGAGACTGATGTAATACTTGTCGGCCACAGCCTAGGTGGGATACTTGCGGCCGAGGTCGTTCTCCTGCCCTCCGAGGCCCCAGGCAGCAATGGAGTCTTCAAACATCGTATTTTGGGTCTCCTTGCCTTCGACGTGCCTTATCTAGGAATGCACCCAGGCGTGGTTGGTACTGGGATTGCCAGTATATTTCGGTCTCCTCCTGAACTTGTAGAAGCGGCTCTGGATCCTTCACCATTCTCGGACACCGCCGACCCCGGCCCTACATATAATCCGGCATATGAGAACGATGTCAGGTTGGCCACCAGGAAAGGCAAATTGCAAAGGGCGTGGTATTTCTGGAACAAGCATGCCGGAGAGGTCAGCAAAGCTGCAGGCAAATACGTCTCATCGCATCTCGAATTCGGCGGATGTCTTGCAGACTACGTGGGACTGCGCAGGCGATATAATTCGATTCGAGCATTGGAGGACGTGAATGAGCTGGCTAAACACAGAGCCCCGAGTGGCCAACTGATGAAACGGGTAAGATTCGTCAACTATTATACCACAGCCACCGGGCCGGTCAAGCAGAGACCACCTTCACCTAAGTCTGGACAGGATCTGCTGAAGCCTCCTGGAGAAGAATTGCAGCTCACCAATACTACTACCACCACGAACTCAGATGGGAGCGATATACTCCAGACTCAGACGATTTTATCCAACTCAAGTCCGCGCATTTCCCTTGAAGAACATCGGGACGATGAAGTCATCGCAAAAGATATCGAGGAGCTTGATACTGATCTCGAGGCACCCTTGATGTCGGAAGTTTCTCCCGAACCCTGGGTTGCACCAGATGGGAGCCACGAAGACTTACACAATCAGCTGCAAAAGCTTGAGATTGAAGACGAAGCCGAAGATCCCCCCGAACCACAGCTTGACGAACACGCCCTGCCAGCAGCAGAAGGTGCAGAGGATGCAAACATTAGAGAAGAACCTCGGAAGAAACAGAAGGATCGAAGATTCTGCGTCATTCCCTCGAGAGACTCCAAGTCTGGGCAGGGCGATTCTGCGTGGATCCCGGTACGTATGGAAGGGATAGATGAGGTCCAAGCGCATACTTCGATGTTCAAAATGAGTGAGACTTATGTGGCTATGGTGGAGGATGCAGCGAAGAGAATCGAAGGATGGGTGCAGGAAGACGCATCTCGCCGTATGATTCTCGCAGAGATGGAAGACGAGACTTGGGAATAGCCGAGTGATGCCAATAACGAATACTAGTAGACGATGAAGAAAGATCTTGATAGCCTGTCACTGTCACTCTCTGTGGCTGCTGATGCTGCCTTCAAGTGTCGGTGGAAACTTGAAACGTTCAGCCCTGATGACTCTTTGCAGTTGGAGAAACATGATCTGCACAGCACCTTTTTTAACAGCCCACTTTGATTTCTGCCAGGCCGTCTCGTGATCCGCATGTGGTGAGTCAATTGCATTCCATTGCGATCGTTGACTATTAGAATCGTGCTCAACCTCCCGCTTCTTCCTCTTGCTCTCACTACACTCCGTTCTGCAAGCCATCATCACCATGTCGGAAGCCTCCTTGCCCACTCACGCAAAAGACAACCCCAATGTCTCGGCGGATGGTGCTCCTTCGAAGAATGCATTGAAGAAGGCTCAAAAGGAGGCCGAGAAGGCCGCAAAGAAAGCCGCGGCGAAGAAAGCAGACGAAGAGAAGAGAGCTGCCCAACAGGCGCAAGCTGGTGAGGACACGGCGAAGGAGAACTACGGAGACCTGCCAGATGATGCCGTGCAAATTACACATCTGAAAAGGTTGAGCGAGGAAGACGTCGACAAGGATGTCACAATCATAACCAGAGTCCACAACAGCAGAAGTCAGAGTGCAAAGCTGGCCTTCCTGATGCTGCGGCAGCAAGGCAGGACTATTCAAGCTGTTGTGGCTGCCAACAGCGATGCAGTCTCGAAGCAAATGGTCAAATGGGCCACCGCAGTCAACGTGAACTCTTTCCTTCGAGTCACGGGTGTTGTCAAGAAGCCCAATCCTCCTGTCGCATCTGCCACGATCAGCAACCTCGAGCTGCACGTCAAGAAAATCTACCTCATCTCCTCAGCCGCCGAGACCATTCCCATGCAAGTCAAGGACGCCGAGCGACCACCGCCAGCCGTCGAACAAGAAGGACAGCTTGACGCTGAAGGGCTTCCCATTGTGACCCTCAAGACCCGACTCGACAACCGAGTCATTGACCTGCAGACCGAGTGCAACCAAGCCATTTTCACAATCTCCAGCGCCGTGGAGGGTCTCTTTGAGGAATACATGCGTAAGAGCGGGTCCAGGAAGTTCAACACACCAAAACTGCTAGGTGCTGCTACAGAGGGCGGAAGTGGTGTCTTTGAAGTCAACAACTACTTTGGCAAGAGTGCTTTCCTTGCACAAAGTCCGCAACTGTATAAGCAGATGTTGATTGCGGGTGATTGTGAGAGTGTATTCGAGATCGGGCCTGTCTTCCGTGCAGAGAACAGTAACACCCATCGACATATGACTGAGGTGAGTGAAGCGACCTTTTTGCCGAGGTGTACGTTTCCTGACAGTGCAATAGTTTACCGGCCTCGATTTCGAAATGGTCTTCGACAACCACTATCATGAAGTCCTCGACTTCGCCGAGAACCTGATCGTCTTCGTTATCTCCGAACTGAACGCCCGGTACAAGGACGAGATTTCCGTTGTGCAAAGATTCTTTCCCAAAGCCGGCGACTTCCGTATCAAGGACGGCAAGGCCCTGCGACTGAAATATTTCGACGGCATCAAGATTCTCAGAGATGCAGGCGTGGACACGACGGAACAGGACAACTACGTCACCGACCTGACGACAGCGCAGGAGAAGAAGCTCGGCCAACTCATTCGCGAGAAATACGACACCGACTTTTACGTGCTCGACGAGTTCCCCATGTCCGTACGACCGTTCTACACCAAAGGACATCCCACCGACCCCAAGTTGTCCAATTCCTACGATTTTTTCATGCGAGGCGAGGAGATCATGTCCGGTGCCCAACGTGTGAACGATGCTGCTGAGCTGGAAGCTGCGATGCGGGGCAAGGGAGTTGACCCCAGCTCTGAAGGATTTGTGGACTACGTCAATGCTTTCAGACAGGGCTGTCGACCGCACGCAGGTGGTGGATTGGGCTTGAACCGGATCGTCATGTTCTTCCTCGGTTTGGACAATGTGCGACAAGCTACGCCTTTCCCTCGTGATCCCCAGAGGTTACGACCTTAGAGCTGGTAGACCAACACGTACTGTGCGAATCCCAAAAGCCAGCCAAACCCCCAAGAAACATTGGTGTCATGACAGATAGAAGAAGTCATAGATGAATGTGCAGAAGAAACATGACTCCATGCCAGTATTCAAACAGGAAGCGATGTGACCGTATCGTTGCAGTGTCTTTGATTTCTTACTCTTGCTATTTTTGCTATTCCTTCAGCGCATTGACCACAGGCGTCGAATCCTACCGTCTCCCATGTCAGCAAAACCCCCCTTTCATTTCCCGTCTGCTCGCCATGTTCTTGAAGATGTTGAGAATTGCAAAAACTCACCACATAGACCTGATACAATTTGAATCTCAAGCCGCCCTCATATTCGGCCATGACGGCTCTTGCTGCCCACTCACACGTGACCTCTTTACCGTTCTTCAACCCGTAGCCGACGTCGCCGTAGAGCATGAGTTCGTTGCTGCCGGCGCCGAACGGGAAGATCTTGTGCAGCGTGTGTTTGCGCGTCTTGACCGGTCCCGTCCACAGGCCATGGCGCAGCTCCAGGATGCCCTTGTACCCCTGCGTCTTCTTGGCTCCCATGGTGAAGTCCGCGTCCGGCACGAAGGACTGGGCATATTCTTCGTGGGCTTCGGGGTCGTCGGACACGGCGTAGAATTTCACGAAGAACGACACGATGCGGGGGTCCACGTTCAGGTCCGAGGGCGTTGCGCCAGTGTATCCTGACGACATCTTTGCCTGAGGTAGGTAGGTCGAGGGAGGAGATATGCGCAAGGGAGGGAAGACAAATATTCGAGGGCGACAGATTAGACGGAGAGATGCGAAAGGAGGGCGCATGGGAGTTTATTTTTCTTTTCGTGGTGACTTTGATTTCCAATGTTCGGATAGTGGAAAACACTCAATGACGGAGATGGAGACGCGATGCGGGGAAGAAGCCGATGAACATCAGCCGAGCGAGGAACAAGTCACGAACAGTGGACACGGATGGTGCACGAGGCTGGATAAATGGATTCATTGAGTGAGCAGCTCATTCCATGACCATGTCCCAATGATCTGAGGGCGAGCCTTGGTGAAAGCATAGGCATCTCGAGGGCATGTCTTCCACATACATGTACAAATGTTCCCCTTCTTTCACGCATTCTGCAAGCCCTGAAACTGGATGCCAAAGCGAATGTGGAATTCTTCACCAACAACATATCCTCGCTGCGAGGCTTTCAATCGCCCATTTCGTAATATGTTCCTTTGCGACCAGGCATCGTGTACCCGCCGTCACGCGTCGGTTGTACTGGTGGCGGTCTCGCCGAACTGGTCTCAAACTCCACATTCTGCGGTCTGTTTCTGTTGTTCAATTCCTGATATCTCGGCGCTGGTGATATGCGAGTGGTCTCGTCAGCCGCCAGTTCGGATTTGTGTCCTGACCATGCTGGACTGCGCATGTCTGGGTCGATCTGGGCGTCCGAATGAGGTCGTGTCAGATCCATCATAGGTGGTTTGTGTTGTTCGTCCTGCTTTCTCTTTTGTCTCCGTCTCATGTATCTCAACGCCAGCAAGGTGAGCAGCAACAAGATAATTGCGCCGCACGCCGCACCCAAAGCTATTCCGATTTTAGCACGTGTTTTCGCTGCTTCTGGGTCGCCGGTAGGCGTGGGTGAGGAGGACGAAGTAGTGGGGCTTGCAGTAGTCGAGGAAGAACCGGTGGTCAATATTTGCGTAAATACTGTCGGGCTGGCCGAAGTCGAAGACACAGAGGTTTTAGAGACACTTCCTGAAGACGCAGAGGTTGCCGAGGACGTGGTAGGGTCTGCCGCAGAAGTGAGAGCATGCTCAGAAGAGTAAGACGCGGAGTCTTCCCATGTAACACTCAACCCGGTAACGATGGGCAATGCCATGATGTTATCGAGCACAGAAGCGTCCTCGAAAGCAACCGTTCTCGAAGTCTCGGGACACCAACACAGCGAAGGTGTAGGTTTTGATACCGTAGTGCCACCAAGTTCTTCGCAAGCCATCCATTGATTCGAAGTGCCATTGCAGTAGACGAGGCCAGCCCACGTTTGATCTGAACCTAGTGAGCAACCACAACTATTGAAGATGGCAAAGACTCACCTGCATAAGCTCCCTTGTCGGGGCAAGCTTCATTTTCATAATCAGGGTCTGTACAACCAGCCAGATAGGTCACTCCATCTTCTCACCGTCAGCTCAGTGTCTGCAAAATGGTAACCAATCCTCACATTGTGCATTGTAGCATGCCCTCGACGATAGACACATGTCCTGACTTTCGCAACATGTCTTATGACCCAGTGCCGAATTCCCACAGGGTATGAACCTCGATGGAGCCTGATTCCCACTGCCATAGTAGCAAGTCCCGTTGGAGATGTCGGGATTGTAGCCTGCCATGGCGTGCGAGATGAGGTTCGCAGGCACAAGGAGGAGAGAAACAATAAGTAATCTGGGTAGAGCAAACATGATGGAGGACCAGGATGGCGCAGCTGTGTAACGGTGCAGGCGTTGACTTGTTGTACGGTTACCGGCATGAAAGTGAATTGGACAGATTTTCCAGGGCAGATATTTCCATCCAGACTGAAAAAGCGCGGTGCCTTGCTGGTATTTGTGTAAGACACGCAGTTCGATCTGCCAGGCGGTGATGCAAACACGATACATTAATTGATTTTGGGTCTGTCCTTTTTCAGATCATTCCAGATTCAGTCGTCACGCCATTTCCTTCGTAGAGCCAAAAGGTCGCGCTGGCCATATACCTCGCCCACGATCGTGATAATCATGTCCAAGGTCATTCTAATCAGCCTGGTCCGGTCCATGTCCTTTTCCATAGCCACGGTGATGGTCTCCGTTCCTTCGTTTGGTGCCCCAGTCGTCGTCTCCGAAACGTCTTTCTGTGTAGCGACGACCTCATCGACCGCACTCTGTACATCCGCGGCCTCATACTCTGTCTCTTCGGACCATGCGTCATCTTGCGCCAACCCACCCTCCAGTCTGCGCAATATCTCAACCGCTCTCCGCGCCAGCCCTCGAAGTTCTGCAATGTCCTCGCTAGACAATTCTCCTCGATCTCTGCACTTCCCCAGAATAGCCCAAACCCATGCCCCGATCCGTCGAACAATCGAGTCACTCTTGTTGTGGGTAAAAGTGATCAACTTCATTCGAAAGAACTTCACCAGTTCAAAAACAGTTTCCTGGTCGAAACAAGCCACCTGCGCCGGATGCGGGTCGCAAGAAAGCACATGCGCTTCCCACTGAGCTCGTACTTTCCGTGATGACTCTGGGAAGGATATGAACTGTGACGAGGCCAGAGTTTCCAGGCAGGATAATGGGGGCGTGCACCGCATTGTGGCTTGCACCAGCCTAAACTGCGTGAGCAGGGAGTCGTGATAGTACTCTTGTGCAGGCGAGGTTGGTTCTACCTCGGTAGCTGAGACCTTTGCCACCGCGGTATATGCGCCATCGTAGTAATATCCTCCGTCTTCAGCATGCTGCGACGATCCGTCCTTTGCCTTGTCTAAAGGAGCAGTCAGGATGTAAGGGACGCCCTTCGCTTCGGATCTGGCACATCGCGGATCAGTTCATGTTCGGAAGATCGCAGTAGCTGGCAGTGATAGTCTCAGCGACATATAGGACGTAACAAGTCTGGACAACTTACCGAACCATGCGCAGGTAGTCGATACCATCGGCAGCTGGGCCATAAAAGAGCTCATCGCTGTCACCACCCAAGCCAGGAAACGCTCCTGTCTGCCCGGAATATTGTGCAACGTAAGGAGTTTCTCCAATGTCCTCTTCGTCTGTCTCGTCCCAGACATCCTGAGCATCATGCGTATCCAGTCGTTTCGGAGAAGGCAGGTCATCCGGTTCGGGAGAGGAGGTGTTGCGCCGTTTGCGTGACATCTTCGGACGGCTTCAACCCATGGTAAGAAGAGGTCGTAAGGAGGTCGAGGGATATTGCATAGGCAGTCGTGCCCGGCCTGCAATTACAGTATGTGAATTCGTGATATTGATGGGAAAACACTAGAGATTTTGAGGCTGCGACATGCCGGTTCAGTTCAAATGACAATTGTTTTTTTCTTACTAGCTGCTTCAAATGGCTACGCCTTCGACTTAGTCCGTTCGGATGTTTACAATGATGAAACCAAGCGAGGTCTGTGTTGACCATAAAGCCCACAGAAGTCCCTACAATGCCACAAGGACAATGCTCGTATCATGAATTGTCTGAACCAAGTATATCCGACGTTATAACCCGCCAGCCGCAATGCCTCCCAAAACTGCAAATTGCGCAAACCGTCTTCTGTCGATCTCCTTCTTCAGCATGACCAGACATGTTGCCACAATCAAAGCTTCGTCGAGGTACTCAGTCGCATGCTCGTCCAACATGAGCTGCCCGCCATTGCCTGCACTTGACTTCGACGATCCTTGAGTACGAGTCTCATCGCTTCGGATCAGCTGCGCAAGCACTCTTCCTTCTCTGCCATCTTCCATTGTGGAAGGTTCCTTCAGCCGTAGCACCATAAGTTTGACCTTCCCCATGTTCGCTTCCTTCCTACAGCAATAGCCCCATTGGAATAGGCGGCCTTCAGGGGACCAAAAGGCAACGGAATGAGATGTCCATTTCCCTTGGATCTTCAGGATGTTCTTGTCGCTTTCCGCTTCATAAGGGCCTTGCAAGAGTTTCATGACCGGATCCCGACCCGGGCCAAAGAAATATGTCGTACTATCCAAATCACCCAACTTCGGATGACTCAGAACCGCATCGCCTGATGAGCATTTTCCTCGAGTAGACATGTATGCCAACGTCCTGTCGTTGTGATATATGGGAATCTCAAGTTCCGAAGAAGGAATTGGGAACCGAACTATGCCGATACCCTTAGCTGCCACGTAAAATGTCGTAATGGGCTGGAAGTTTGGCTGCTCGGAAAGGACGGCTTCTCCAAAGCAGGCCGAGGACACCGAGGAGCAGGATTTTGCGTCGACCTGGAAGTATTCTTTACCTGGAAGGGGGACTTCGTTGTGATTACCGTGTTGGTCGTCCTTTGGAGATTTGTATGTTGGGGAGGGCATTTCGAAGATATGGCTTAAGACTGACTGTGAGGTAGGCGGCATCCGGTGTAATTTGCTCGACCTTGGACTTCCAGGAGGTGTGCTCTATATATGTGCACATCTAAGAGACTGATTCAGTGGCAGTGCTGCAGGACACCCCGAGACTTGTCAACGTATGCGGATTGTGCTTTCAGGTTGAACACACCGATTGGTCGAACTGGCAAGGCAGATTCCGGTATCGACCTCAGCCTCGTGCCATCTTGGCATTGGGCAAGCATTGGAGCCTGAAATAGCACCCACGTAGCTTTTCGGTGGCTCTAGAATAGCTCTGGAATACAGTTGGCGTGGATGACGCCTCACCTGTCGTCCCAAAGCGGCGTCAGGCGCTGCAATTCGAACCGAACAGACAGCACATCTGTGCTGCTGCTAGGCCCTGGCTCGAAAGTCGCCTGTAGTTGAGCACTCTCGAAGCTGGTGAAATGGAGGCAAGCTCGCACTGGGCCTGCTATGGTTCCAGCTCAGACGACTTATTGACAACAATATCAGGCAGGTCTCTGACGTCGATCACGACCCCTGGAGCGGAGGTGCCCAGTTCTGCTTCTTTAACTAAATCGACAATCCTCATAGCGTCGACTCTCATGGATCCAACCTCGAAAGCAACCATTTGTATCTCGCTCTCGTGACACTGTCCGGGACCAAGAGGCCCGATCCTCAACTCGGCAGTCAGAGCCATGAGGTCAGTTTCTGGTGGGACAACATTCGCGTGATGCATGGCGTAGACCACATTTTCGTCTACGATTGCTTGTGCAACGTCCAAATCGTCTTCGCCTTTTGTATGTCGCCTCTCACTTGGATGGAAAGATGCAGTAGACGATTTTGGAGCATGTCGCTTCGCCATTGACTGTGCTTGGGTCGTTTGCTTTTGGACGCGTGGCAATGGGATGATAGTTATTTTCGCAACCTTCATGGAGTTGTTAACAACCAACACTTTCCAGCTGAAAGGCCTCCCCACGAGGGCTGCGGTCCCCGAAGCGGTAAATGATATCGACAAGCCATTCCTAGCGATTACGTCGGATGTTGGCTGCAGACTCGGGGTATTCACTATCGCTGCAGCGGTACCATCAGTCCCATTGGTTACAGGTAGGCTTGTCGGTCGATTCGGCCTCTGGATGGGCTGCGAAGGAGGACCGAACGATGGATTGAGAGCTTGACTGAAATCCACGTGGGTTGTCCAGTCCATGCTGATCACCGGCCGACACTCTTCCGTTGAATAGATTGACATTCCAATCTTGATGGACAACACATCGATGTTGGGGTTTGCAAGCGACAAGAAAGGCGAGCTGTTTGTGTTAGGGTCTTGATGAAGGTTGTGGATGAGTGTAAGACAGTCGCCAGATTGACATTGTATGGGTAGGAATCCTGGCATAAGTGATTCGACACGGCCACTCTTGAGCGAGAGGTCTACTCTGTCCACAGTTGCTTTTACCTGCACAAAGGGAATGATCTCAATGTCCAGCAAAGCGATGTTTGCAGGCAAAGGCGAGAATGTGTTGAGTCGATTGTATCGAATACGCGCGATGGCAGCGGGCACTGCTTTGTATCGCCGTGATGGAACGTGCTGAATATGGAGCCTTTGCCTATGGGTCGCAGTGACTGGTAACACCCTCTCTAGCCTCGAAGCAGCTAGATATGGAGGGTTTTGTTGAAGTCCCGGAATGAAGCGCATAGGCTCGAGGACGTTTGCTTCGAGCGGCTGAAAGGGCGTAAGATCCTCCACTTTTTCATGTTCATCCTGCTCAGGAGCAGTGATGGTCGCCGAAGGGATGAAGACGATACTTGGCTGAGCAATACGAAACCTTGGTCGACGTAGAGCAATCTCGATTTCCCATATTAGAGTAAGGATTCGACCGCTATCGGCAGACTGACTCGCTAGGACCAAAGGCTCGTTTTTCTGGATAGCCTCGTGTGAAAACACTAAGTCCTTGGTTGGTGTTGTGGAAGAATTTGGCGGGTCGCTCCCTGCAGATTCTTCAATAGCCCAAACATCGATTTTGTACGAAAGGCGTGCGAGAAAGGATTTGAGCACATCTTCGTCACAGTGTGGTAGCTGTAGGACAGCTAGAGTCCTCAGCTTTTCATCTGATCTGCCATGAGTAAGAGTGCAGCCTGTGAAGGTGCCGCAAGCAACGCTTACCAAAGAACAAGATGTCTCTTTCCTTGAGTGCTAGCAGGTGGCTTGCTTCATCCGGTACGTCTGAGTGTGTTTCGAGCAACTCGGACAGATCTGTGGTTGTGTCTTCCGGAATGATCACATCGAGCAAGGATGCTCTCACAGCATCTGCGTCCATAGCCTCCCAGACGACCATGAGGGAATTATCGTAAGCATAGCATCTCAGCGACGCGTGTGTTGGATCATTCTTCACAATTCTCAGGTAGTCTGACAGCAGAGAAAGTACTCAGGAGAAGTACTAGGTACATACCTAGGTAGTGGTCAAGTTCGATATCCCCAAGTCCGCCAAGCGAATCTGAGCTTACATAATCCGGCTTTGATTTTCATCCCTGCGCATCGAGAACTTGCGATCCTTCACCTTCTGCCTTATCACGTCGTAGCCTCATGCCTATTCTTCCCCATTGAATCGCTGAATCAAGTCGAGCCCGATCGCAATAGCTTTCGACCATGAACGGCCTACCACCCACGCCTGTGCTATGGCAGGAGGCACGCGCTGCAGACGGTCGTACCTACTACTACAATACCGTAACCAAAGAAACAACATGGACGAAACCGGCAGAGGTCATGACGCCTGTGGAGAAGGCACTCGCTGCTCAGCCATGGAAAGAATATACCACCCCTGATGGTCGGAAATACTACTACGATATCGAATCGAAGCAGACAGTATGGGAAATGCCTGTCCCATATCGCGAGGCCCTCAACTCCGCGCAACTCCCTCCCAAACCTGTACAACAACAACAACAACCGCCTGCTTTTGTGGCTGGTGGAAGCACGGCCCTGACATCCTACTCCGAATCTCGCAACACCGGCACACCTTTCGAAGCAAGAGCGCGGAATGATGGCATCCAGCTACCCGTCACAAAAGAGGTGGTGCCCGACTATTCCAGCTTTGAAGAAGCAGAAGCAGCCTTCATGAAGCTGTTACGCCGTTCTAATGTACAGCCCGACTGGACTTGGGAACAGACGATGAAAGCAACCATCAGAGACCCCCAATACCGAGCCCTGAAAGATCCGAAGGACAGGAAAGCAGCATTTGAGAAGTTCTCGGTCGAGGTTCGCCAACAAGAACGAGAAAAAGCCAAGGAAAGACTGGCTAAGCTACGCACAGATTTCGGTAAAATGCTGAGAACACATCCAGAAATCAAGCATTACAGTCGGTGGAAGACCATACGACCCATCATCGAAGGCGAGACCGTCTTCCGATCCACAGATAACGAAGACGAGCGCAAACAGCTATTCGAGGAGTACATTGTCGAGCTCAAGAAACAGCATATCGAACAGGAAGCAGCTACACGAAAGTCCGCCTTGGATGACCTTGTTGCCATACTCAAAGCTCTCGAACTTGAGCCGTACACCAGATGGTCGCAGGCCCAGGAAATTCTTGACCAAAATGAAAGGATTCAGACAGACGAGAGATTCAAACTTCTGAGTAAGTCAGATGTCTTGACGGCCTTTGAGAATCATATCAAATCCCTCGAAAGAAATTTCAATGATGCACGTCAACAGCAGAAAGCCAGCAAAGCTCGTCGCGAACGACAAAACCGAGACAAGTTCCTCGAGCTACTCCGAAGCCTGCGAAGCCAAGGTAAAATCAAGGCCGGCACCAAATGGATGAGCATATTGCCAACCATTCAGGACGACCCGAGGTATGTTGCAATGTTGGGTCAGGCTGGATCAACACCATTGGATTTGTTTTGGGATATAATTGAAGAAGAGGAGAGAGCTCTTCGAGGACGGAGAAATGATGTGTATGATGTACTGGAGGTATATTCTTCCCATTCTGACCTCAAGAAGCTCTGTACTGACACTCTGCAGGACAAGCGATTTGAAGTCACACCAAAAACTTCCCTCGATGAGTTCCTTGATATCATGCATGCTGATCGAAAAACAGCCAACATCGACCGTGATGCTCTCGAACTCATATACCAGCGTTTGCATGAGAAGGTTATGCGGAGGAGTGAAGATGAAAAGCATGCCGCAGACCGGCATCAGCGCCGTGCAGTAGATGCCCTGAGATCACGCATCAAGCATCTCGAACCTCCTGTGCGCATCACTGATAGCTGGGAAACAGTCAAAGCTCGAGTTGACAAGATGACTGAGTACCAAGCCGTCGAGAGCGAAGACCTCAGAAAATCTGCATACGAAAAGGTCGTCAAGCGATTGAAAGAGAAAGAAGAGGACGCAGAACGGGAACGGGAGCGAAGACACTCCCGACGAGATGACGAGCGGGACCGCCGCAATGGTCATCGCGCAGAGACCAGATACGGACGACTTTCGAAATCTCCGGAACCTGATGCCTATGAAGCTGACCGTCGCAAAGCTATCGCTGCCCGAGAGAAGCAGTATCGCAAGAGCAGCTCATTGGGTTTGAGTCCTCCGCCTTCATCTTATCGCGATCGCGAGCGGCGAGAAAGAGACGAGAGACATGGTCGCCTTGAACGGGACCGAATATCACCATCGCGACATATGGGCGCGTACGAACGTGAGCGCCGTGATCGCGAAGAAGAACGAGAACGCCTGTATAGGACGCGTGCGGACCCTCGTAGCAGCCGAGACGAGCTCAACTACGGCGAAGAGTCGAAAAGTGTGGCTGGAAGCGAACGAAGAAGACGGCGAGGGGACGGCAGTGATGCCGAAAGTGTTGAAAGTGGCCGCCGAAGTGTGAAGAGGTCCCGCCGTGAAGGAGAGGCCTCTCGAGAGAAAGACAAGACCAAAACACCCGAACCGGTGAAGCCTGAGCTCGTGACTGAGCCAAGCGGCGTGCATTCCGGTAGCGAGGAAGGGGAAATCGAAGAGGACTAGAAGTCTGCAGGTGAAAGTGAGAATCCACCAGGTTAGTCTGCTGTGGCATCACCCTTACTTTGCAGAGTCTACTACTGTCTTGAGCTGAAGATAGCTCGGCGGCGAGGCAAACACTTCTCCTGTCCATACCCACGAACTGTGATGGACATTTGATCACGTTTACGCTGCTGAGGAGGCCGGCAGCGTTCCAACGGTGGCTTGATCGGTATGTAGTACCCACTTACCGGTGTCTAATCATAAAATGCAGTGTCTTTTGCTCTGATGATGTTGTCTCAGCACATGTTTTCCGATGGTCTCAGGTGCGTATGACTAACTCTGCGATCTATCTTGACTGCGGTCGCTCTGGCAGGTGTGCGATGGTGAGTTGCGCCACGATCATGCATATACTGTCCCAAAGTGCTGTTTCGTTTGCATGACCCAAGGGGTGCGCGGGATCCTTGCCCCAAAAGAATGGGCATGCCGATCTGGTCAAGTTTGATGCTCGAGTCTAGATCGTGATGTCTGAACCTGGCGTGCTGGCTAACAACAAGATGTCTGTTAGGTGTTGCATTGGGGCGATGTCAATTGCACGCATTTGGTCGCTTGTGGCTGCATGTCGCTTCTGGCTGTTTTGTGTCGCTTGTGGCTTCCTGTGCATCATCTGACTGTACTCGCACATGATATGGCATCTCTCAACATGTGGGAGTCATTTTGTAAGGTCCATGATCTTCCATACTTGAGTCAGAGGTGTAGCAATGGTGACAATCTTCTTTTCCGGTAAAGGGTGACTCCAGTTTACAGGGATATGTTTCAACGACCTCCAACGCTCAGTGAAAGATATCGAAAGCTCTTCAATACTTTGTACTTCCACCTCGGCCTCCGAAAAAAAATGCTGCCCCATCCAAACATGTTTACTTTCGAGGTTCTGTTCGGCTAGTCGTAGACAGTCATAACCACTAGGTGCCGTCCTGTTTTCGGCCAGGGTCGTCACACCTTGATAGCTTCGACACAGACCGAATCCGCAATCGACATTCACAATTTGGCAGATGGTCCAGCCTTCCTGTCCTTCAAACGGCTCATTTGCGGATCATACAGAGGTTCGCGGGTGACAGTGGCCTTGATTCTCTTGCCGAAGTACTCAACCTCGACAGACTCGCCCTCTTTGACCGTACCAGGCAGCCAGGCATAAGCAATCGGCTTGCGAATCGTATATCCGAACGATGCGCTGGTGACATAGCCACTTGCTTTGCCATTGAGGAACACGGGCTCCTTGCCCATGACGACTGAACGGCCATCGTCAATGATGAGGCAGCGTAGGCGTCGAGCAGGAGACTTGGATCGACCCTCCAGCGCAGCTTGACCCACGTAGCCCTTCTTGACCGGATCGACGGTGAAACCTAGTCCAGCTTCGTACGGGTCGTGTTCGGTTGTCATGTCGGTGCCGAAGAATCGGAAGCCCTTCTCCATTCGCAACGAGTTAAAGGCAGTGCGGCCGGCGGCAACCAGGCCGTGAGACTGGCCGGCTTTCCAAAGTGCGTCCCACAGTGCCTGGCCGTACTCAGCGCTGGTCCAGAGCTCCCAACCCAGCTCTCCAACGTAGGACAGCCGGATGGCGGTGACTGGGATGCCGCCGACGTTCATTCTCTTGCAACAGGAGTACCGCAGCGCCTTGAAATTGTCCGGGCTGATCTGGCTAATCACGTCGAGAGCACGAGGGCCCCAGACTCCGACGCCGCAGATGCTTCCGGTGACGTCGCGGACTTGCGCCCACCGCGCTGGTGTCTTCTGCGCCTGCAGTCTGGCTTCTCGACTGAGGTATGCTAGATCGATGGGTGTGTTGCAGGCGACCTGGAACAAGTCGCGCTCAATTCTCGCGACTGTTATTTCGCTGCGGATGCCACCGTGCTCGGTAAGCAGAAGCGAGTACGCAACGGAGCCGGGCTCTTTGGAGACATCAGTCGTGGTTAATCGTTGTAGAAGGTCAACTGCTCCAGGTCCCGATACCTCGAGTCGCCGGAGTGGTGTCATGTCGTACATGGCCACTGCTGTTCTCGTCTTCCAAGCCTCTACCGCGGCGATTGGAGAGTAGTGCCTAGACGACCAAGCGTCTCGGTCGACGGGCTGCCATTCCTTCGGTAAGCTCTTGAGCAGCTTTGCATTGGCCTCGTACCAGAAAGGACGCTCCCAAGCACCGGACTCAAGGAAATATGCGCCAAGGTCACGCTGTCGAGCGTCGAATGGACTGACGCGCAGATTGCGCGGAGACAGTTTCGGCTCCAGCGGGTGTATGATATCGTACACTTCCACAAAGTTCTGCGCCGATGTCTCTTGGATGTATGCCCGCGTAAGTTGCACTTCGTCGAAACGGGATATATCGCACTCGGTCAGGTCGATCTGAGATTTGCCAGTGGTCAGGACCTCCGCTACAGCCCTTGCAAGACCGGCGGAATGCGTCACCCAGATTGCTTCTGCCACCCAGAAACCGTCCAGTGTAGGTGCCTCGCCGACAATGGAGCCGCCATCAGGGGTGAATGAGAATATTCCGTTGAACCCGTCTGCGATCTCAGTCTGTTGTAACGCGGGTAGCAGCTCTTGGGAATATTTCCATGCCGGCTCGAAATCTTTGGGGGTAAATTCCAATCGAGATGGCATGTTCTTCTCGTCAACGTGCTTAGGAGTCGTTCCTAACGAGGCAGCGACGATGGGCATCGGACGGTGGCCATAGTATCCAATCCCGATCTGCTCGCCGTGCTCGCGATAATACAGGTCTTGATCCTGATACCGTAATATCGGCAGTTTCGCTCCGTTTGGTGCGAGCCCACGACCGGCCTGGGCGGGGACCTTGGTGGTCTTCACGTATTGGTGAGCCAGCGGAACCAAGGGTATCGTCAAGCCGACCATAGCACCCACTTCAACCCCCCAGAAGCCGGCGCACGAGATGACGATGTCGGCGGGAATGGTGCCGTCTGAGGTTGTCACGCCAGTAACGTGGCCATCGGCTTGCTCGATGCCGGTGACTGGGGTCAATTCGAGATAACGAACGCCAGCCTTCCGTGTTCGTTCAATGAGCTGTTGAACGGCTCGAGCAGCCAGTGCCAGTCCGTCACTGGGGATGTGCAAGCCGCCAAGAACGAGATCTCTATTCAGATGAGGGTAGAGCTTCAAGCATTCGTCGGTGCTGATTAAACGGGCGTCAATGCCCCACGACGACGCGTAGCCATGTTTGCGCTTCAGCTCCTCCATCCGCTCAGGAGTTGTCGCGATCTCGAGACCGCCTACCTGGTTGAAGCAGTCTAGCGATAGCAACTTGTCCATCGTGTATCGCGCAAACAGTGTCATTGACTTTGAAGGGTTGATCTGAAAGACCAGGCCCGGAGCATGCGACGTCGAGCCACCGGGCATGTTTAAAGGTCCCTGCTCGACCACCGTGATGTCTGTCCATCCTCGCGAAACCAACTCGTCGGCGAGGTTGGTGCCGACGATGCCAGCGCCAATGATCACAACGCGTTTGCTCAGCTCTGTCATTGTTAAAAATTGAATGTTTGACCACTTGGAGCTTCAGGTGAAGCTCATGCCACAGCAGATGAACGGAAAGGTATAAAGATACGAGTAGTAGCCCAACTACTCTGCTACCAGTAGCACGCTGGGATGGCAAGGATGTAACTAGAAGCCTAGCCTTTCTCGAGCACTCGCATAACACCCCGCATCTATCGGCGAGGGCAACTCACTGTGTATGGCTGGGATACGAGTATCAGATGGCTTAGCGTTCCCAGATTGGACATGGGTTCCAGAAGGTCGAGGCTCACCAGGCTGAGAGATAAGCGGTAATGGCGGTGATGGCGGTGATGGCCACCTCCATTATGGGCTCCAGCACCTCCAAAGCATTCGGTCTCGCCTACGACTTGACCCCTTCGTGTTCATGGTGGACGGGGAGATATCAAGGGTCCATCAGTCCCCATGTCCCAGGGCGTCAATGCTAAATCCAACGTCATTATCAAGTGGCGCCATGATGGATCCTCCATCGTCCTCTCAGCATGAGATGGAAAATAATCCCCTTTTGGGAATTTGACGTTCCATCTCAACCACAAACATGTGCGAGATTCCAGTCCGCCTCCACCGCCATCGATCATTCTCATCACCTTGCGCTCGGCCCGATTTCCTGACACGGTCTGATACCATGATCAACGGCAGCTGGGAACACGACCACCATCATGAGGATCCTTACCCGAAGGAGGTCCAGCCGATGAGAGAGATGGTGCCTCATTAATCAACTATTCGTACACTAACCAGCAAATCGGACGAGATACCTAACCTCTGAAGGAAGATCTACCGATACTGTGATGTTGTTACTAACACGAAGCCTGATACAGCCGAAGCATGTGCTGCCAGTGCGAGTGTGGTTTTCTGGATGGCCAATGCTGAACCCCTCTCTCTGTTGCTCCCATGCGTCGAACAAGCTTCATGAGAGCAAGTTCTGGACGTCGGCTGTCAGTCTTATCTGAGATCTGGATTGATCACGAACGCTTACGCAGCCGTTGAGCATCTGCACCCTCGCGGATCCAGCGTTCAATCACCACCATTGCCGCAACTACGGTGAAGCCTCCAAGAAGGAGTGTCCCACGCACATTGCTGAGCCTTATCTTGATTGGCTTCTTGTGTTAACAATGCAGGGAGTACAAACACCGATGTATCAGACATGAATTGGTGTCTCAACTGACCGAACTTGAGCATCATGTGGAGTTCGGCTGCTTGAAACCTGAAAGCTAATCTAGACCATCATCCGTGATCAAGGTGATCTAAACACGGATATACCGTGGTATCATTGGCGGACCAAGTGGTTTCCCAGAAGATGGATGCGACACCCGTCCTTGGTTAAGCCTCCTTATGTGAACTTTGGCCATATCGGGTCAAGACTTGTGCATGGCGTCCCAGACATGACCGTCTGATGGACAAGCTCCGCTCCCTGACAATGGCAACACACGTACGCTATCAACGGCTGGCACTGACAATCCAACAAACCCGACACACCCTTATCTACTCATACGGACCGGATTGCCCCATGGGGCTTGATGAGTTGTCGTCAAGCTGATAAGAGCGACGACATGGTATGTGTTATATCCTATATGTAAGAACCCTTACTGTTAGCCTCTCGTCAGCAACCATCTCTCCCAATTCGGGTATCTCATCGACTACTGCTTCTTTTTTTTGCCTTCCATCATTCCTGATCTGCATCTTTGACCATGGCTCCAGCACTACTGAACTATCTTGGCTTCGGGAGTTCCGCAGCAGCCGAAGAAGAGAAGAACTCCGTGAGAGCTTTACCTGCACCATGGTACACCTCGAATGAAATGTATGAGCTTGAGAGAAGAGCAATCTTTTCAAGGAGATGGCTCCTCACTACACACAAAAACCGGTTTAAGGAGTCGGGTGACTGGCTACGATACGAGATTGCTGGCTTCAACATTGTCGTGGCCAAAGACCGCAACGGGAACATCAACGCCTTCCATAACATTTGCAGACATCGTGCCTACCCAGTTGTTGACGAGGACAAAGGATCGTCCAAGATCTTCGCTTGCAGATACCACGGCTGGTCCTACGGACTTGACGGCAAGCTCGCAAAAGCCCCCGGATACCAAGACCTACCTGGCTTTGACAAGACTCAGAACGGCCTGCTCCCTATACACGTCCACATCGACATCAATGGCTTCATCTGGATCAACCTGGATGGAAAACAAAAGCCAGAGGTTTCCTGGGAAGAAGATCTTGATGGCGTCGACTCTCAGGCAAGATTACAACAATTCCAGTGGGATCAATATGAATTCGACCACGTCTGGGAGATCGAAGCTGCATACAACTGGAAGATTGCAGCTGACAACTACAACGAATGCTACCACTGCAAGTCGACGCATCCTGACATCCCCACCGTTGCAGACCTTGCATCCTACGGGGTCAATGTGCAACGTGCGTGGATCCAGCACGACGGCGCCACCACTCCTGAACAGAAAAGAAGAGGCTTGACAGTTTGTGCCACCTACTTCTGGCCAAATGCTTCCATGAATGTCTCGTAAGTCTTTCCCACCAATTGATCGCGGTCGAGTCGTCTAACCTTGAGCAGACCTCATTTCTTCTTCACTCAGCGATTTATCCCTCGTGGCCCCAAAAGTACACTCGTGCGCTACGAGGTTTTCCGCAACAAGAATTCCAGCGAGGAAGACTTCCAGTTAATCAACAACATTTACAAGCGAATCATGTCGGAAGACAAGGCTCTGTGCGATGCTGCACAGCGCAATCTCAACGCTGGCGTCTTCGTCAACGGCGAGATGCACCCAAAGATGGAAAAGGGCCCTCTCTACTTCCAGAAGCTCGTCCGGGAGGCGGTCACGGAACACCACAAGCGTGAACAGGCCGTCAAATCCGAGATCTGGCCAGCCCGACAAAATCTGCCGACGAGTGCGTTGGTGACGAAGAAGGACATTGACTTTTGCTCCGGCCTCGCCTGCTCAACAAGTCAGGAGGGTCTTGTTTGGTAATGACGATTTATAATAGGTTTGTTCGATGATTGTTGACGCTCAACATGGGCTTTCCTGGTGGATTTTGTTGCATAGCCATAGGTCTGGGATGATATTATTAACGATATTTGCAGAATTGATTATTCAACGTGGCTCGAAGATTCGTCAATCTCTGACACGCCACTGATCCGTCTATGCTACGATTTCTTGTGGTTTCATGCCAGAGCAACAAATTTACCACACGCGACATGCTCTCTACTTCTCAACAAGATCAAATTGGGGAACCATGCACGCCGAAAGCAACAACGTTCTCTCTCGCGACGTAGCTTATAAGAAGCCACAAGCGACACTTCTACCTACGCAAGACGATGATCCAAAGCAGCAATATCGTCGGATAGTCCGAATCAACCTATGCGACTGTATTGAAGTACGTTTCAGGGGCATCCAAAGCAGCAAAACCGCCAACCGCCCGTGTGCACCCACGCATGTGAATGCTTCTAGTTGCTACGATTCGGCAGCAGTACGACGCCACGCTCGAGATGCGTCTATAATGGAGGTCTCGATTGTCAAGCGTGGCGACGTGCCCATGACTAGCTTGCGACACGGTCGGGTTCGAACTCTTCTAGGCTCGAAACCGTCTGGGAAAGGACCTCTGCCTCGATAAGCACCGTCTCCTACGCAGCCAACAGACGAGTGCTGTAGATCTACAATCACCAGAGTAGTCAGGCCTATCACTTACAAAATGGCGGTGAGCGACGTCAAAAGGCATGCGCTTGCGACATCAAGCCTGGCCGTCATCTGATGGATGTCCTGTGAGGATGCTCCGATGTCCAGCTGAAGCTACAATGAAGACGCGCGTCGACAGCTTCAATGGCTACCGAATGTCGTAATGGGGAACATCGTGAGTGCGAATTGGGAAACCCCTCGTCCTCGCCGAAGAGGAGGTGTAGGTAGGATTTCTGACCCGGCTGCACCCTTGATAACGGCCGCCCTGTGACAAGTTCTGGCGAGGCGACGGTAAGTGACGATCTGTGAGTGAGTCAAGAAGTGCCATGATGATAACGCTTTCGTTTCCACCAACAAAGACGAGTAAAGGTAAGCGATAAGTTGGCGGCATGATGGCTGATGGCTGATGGCGGGCTTATCCGGTTGGTGTTGGAGCTCAAGCAGACCCGGATGCTGAACGCTGGAAGGCTTTTCTCAATCCGGGCATCATGACCTTCTATCTCTACCACAGTACAGCACTCGCACGCCCTCGCACGCCTACCACCAAGCCCCCACAGATACAGTCCCGGCCTGGAGCTGTCCACTATCCAACCCCCTTCGAGGCCCTTGCAGGCCCACATCAACCATCGCCACTGGACGTCAAACTTATCTTACTCACCACCTGATGCCACCAAGAGTTCCAGCTCCAGCTCCAGCTCCATTCGGGCCCATTGCCGAGAACGGGCACACTTTCACTCCAAGCCCCGAGCGTGACTACGGACTGGTTACTCGTACCCGGTAGAAATCTATGAAACACAACAATAAAAAGAGGTAAGCCACGCAGAACCACGGCAGGTGACAGCAATAAACACTCCCAAAACCATACGGAAGTGACTTCCTTGCCATCTCGAGCATCAGAGATCACACACCAAAGAGTCAGAGACTCAACATGTCCGACAAATCATACCTCATCGTCGGCGCCGGCGTGTTCGGAGTCTCTACAGCCTACCACCTGATCCAAAAGTACCCCAAGGCGTCGATAACGATCGTCGACCGGGACGCCTACGACGCCGACTCGCGCGTCGCGGCGTCGTGGGACTGGAACAAAGTCGTGCGCGCCGACTACGACGACCTGGTGTACTGCCAGCTGGGCATCGAGGCCCAGGACGTGTTTCGATCCGATCCCTTGTGGAAGCCGTACTTCCACGAGACGGGCATCTACTGGATGTGCCGTAGCGACTACGCCCAGGACGTGCTGGACAACTACAAGAAGCTCGGGCGGCGAGCCGACCTGGCCGCCGTGCCCGTGGACGAGGCGAAGAAACTGTACGGCGGGCTCTTCGAGGACGCCGATTACACGGGCGTCAAGGAGGTCCTGGTCAACAAGACCAGCGGCTGGGCTGCCGCGGGCGACTGTCTGATCGCCATCACGAAAGAAGTCCTCCGCCTGGGCGTCAAGTACGTGACGGCGGAAGTCACGGGGTTGGAGTTTGACGGGCAGGGCCGATGTACTGGCGTCAAAACACCCCAGGGAGACGTCTTGAAGGCTTCGCACGTCGTTCTCTGCACGGGAGCCTACACGCCGAAGCTGTTGGAACTGAGTGCCGCCAGCACGGGGAAGAAAGATCTCTCGGCGGGACCGAGGATCGTGGCGGGCGGGATCACGACAGGCATGACGACGCTCGACGAACAGTCATACAGCCGATTCGCCTCGATGCCGGTCGGTGTGCAAGGGTACACCGCGAAGCAAGGCCCCTTTATTGGCAGTCTGCCGCCGACCAAGGACAAGGAGCTCAAGTGGTGGGGACAAACGATATTCAAAAACACCCGCGAAGTCCTGCCAGGCCGGCTGATCTCCATGCCTCCCGCCGCAGCGGACTACGCGCAGTGGGACGTCTCGGGAAGACTGAAGGAGGACATCGACCACGCCAACCACGTCTTCTACGGCAAGAAAGGCGCGACGTGGAAGATGGAAAAACACCGGATTTGCTGGTATGTCGATACACATTCATTCCCCTCCCACTGTCCATGTAAATGCGGCCAACTAACTCCGTGTAAAAGGGACGCATTCACGACGAGTGCCGACTTCATCATCTCGCCGCACGCAGCGGCCCAGGGCCTGTACGTCGCGACCTGCGGCAACTTCCACGGCTGGAAGTTCTTCCCCGTGCTCGGCAAGTACATAGTGCAAATGCTGGAGGGATCGCTGTCTCCCGAACTGGCGGAGAAATGGGCCTGGGATCGCGAGCGGCCGGATGCGTCAGGGAATGCGGATTACCCGAGATGGGAGATGAAGGATCTGCTGGATAAAGATCCAGTAAGGACGTCGAAGCTGTAATACGAGTACAACATGATAAATGTACAGGCATTCGCGATGTTATCAGCAGTCAAGCGACAAGGAGGAGTTACAGTAGAACTTGAATTGATTGGTAGAAATCCATTGGTATTCATGTGGAGTAGAATATCGGGCGATCATAACTACTAGTACTCCGTACTCCATAGTGAACCGGGAAGATGCCCGGCCGGCCTTCTGATCATCTCAACCTAAACATGGACAACGCCCTCCGCTGACAGGCCAACCACAGTAGGATAAATGGTGGGATTGTTTGGCCTCATGCGGATCAACGAAACAGAAACGCCTGAGCTCATCATGGCCCGTATCAGGACAGCCACGGCGGGGAGAATCGCCGTAGGATCCCATGTGCCCATGCTCAAGTTGCCCGTTAGTGGATGATGGGTGGTTATCCCATGGTCAGGTTCGCCGTTAGTGGAAATCACAAGCATCGCCCATCAGCGGCTGAGATATCAACCGGATGAGATATTCAATATCGTCTCCCCCAGACACTACGTTCCCTCTCTCCATTTCGACTCATTAATCACTTCCCTCCGCAGATTCGAACTGGCCCTATTTCGTCGAGCCCAGACTTGAAATTGACCCGGCCGTCGAGGAACTCTCCTCTACAAAAATGGACAGGCACATCTCGCAGCCTTGGGTGACCACACCTTTGATCGAGAGTCGAGCCCTTTCAGAAGCGGCAGAGTGGTATGTCACCCGCCTCACCCGCTCAATTGCCTGAAAGTCCCATTCAGCTTCTTAACAAACCACGCTGTCCCATATTCGAGTCTTGTTCTAAATCGTAGAAGCAGAGTCTTCCTGAAGCTCGACAACCTTCAACCCGCCGGCTCCTTCAAGTCCAGAGGCATAGGAAACTACATCCTTCGCCGCGCTGCCGAGCGTCATGGGCTGCCCATACACTTCTACGCAGCATCCGGGGGCAATGCAGGTATTGCTTGCGTCCACGCGGCCAAATCGCTCGGATATCCTGCCACCGTGGTGATTCCCAGAACTGCAAAGCCTGCCATGGTTCGGAAACTGCGAGCCATGGGGGCGACCGAGGTCATCCAGTACGGCGCCAGTATCGCAGAGGCCCAGCAGCACATCCAGACGGTCCTGCTGCCACTCGACCCTACCGGCGTCTTCGTCCCACCCTTCGACCATCCAGACATTTGGGACGGCAATGCGACTATCATGAGCGAGATTGCAGTACAGCTTGGCGGCAAGCCGGACGTTGTCGTCTGCAGCATCGGAGGCGGAGGCTTGATCAATGGTATTATGCAAGTCCTCGACGACAACGGCTGGAGCGAAGACGTGCAAGTGCTGGCAATGGAAACGAAAGGTGCCGATTCGTTGAATCAATCTCTCCTGGCAGGAGAGCTTGTGACTCTGCCGCGCATCACATCCCAAGCAACGAGTCTCGGAGTCGTCAGAGTCTCAGAGAGGACGTTCGAGTATGCCCAACGGCCAAATGTTACAAGTCTTGTGCTCTCCGATGCAGAAGCCGCGCGAGGGTGTTGCCTGCTGGCGGAACACGAGAGAATGATGGTCGAGCTGACTGTTGGTGTCAATGTGCCCGTCTGCTACGACGGACTCTTGCAAAGGGTACTAGGATCGCGAAAGGTACTGGATAAATCGAGCAAAGTCGTCATCGTCGTTTGCGGTGGGAACGACATCTCGGTCGAAATGCTCATGGATTGGTATAGGACGACCTTGACTGAGGAGGACTTGCAAGAGAAGACCATTGCTACTGTACCAAGGCCTGCGTCGACCAAGCTGGCAGCTTAAGACCACGTATGGAATGTGGCGTCAAGGAGTTCCTGGTGGCATGGTAATATGTCCGCTTGCGTAGAAATAATTCGCGATTGCACTTCCGAGTGTCTGCACTTTGTATGTTATGAATTTCATGTCTTGATTCAGCGATGCTTCCATTGAGCCGCTTTTCGCCGGCCGAAAACTCCTTCGCTAGTTGAGCAAGACAGGCTATCGTACAATGCATACTCTCTTGTTGCGAGAAGACGCATCCGTCACCTAGAGCAGTAAAGCGACCATATCGTCCATCTCTCAAAGTTCCATAGCGTCTCCAGTATGCGAAGATAAATTCAGCCTGGACTGATCGGCAAGTCCCTCCCCGTCATCGTCAGTCTCTCCGTCGACTTCGAAATTGAAATCTCCGCGTTCAATTCTGCTGCACTTGTCTAAGATCTGTTGATACTCCTTTCGCAAGTCTTCCAGTGTGATGATGATACGCCGTCTCTTCTTCGAGCCACCGGCATCTTCGTGTGCATTATCTCCATTTTGCTGATTAGACAGCTCCTTATCGCCGGTTTCTGCATCCGCCAAGATATACGCTTCTTCCGGAGCCACGCAAGCCATCATGTTGATCAAGGAGAGGAGCACATGCCGCAAAGCCGTCGCCTGAGGGTCGTATCTTGCTCCGCCAGATCGACGTACTAGACTGAGACGATCATAGAGGACCGTCACCGCACCACGATAGTTTTTCTGAGCGACACGCATTGCATACATGACTCCGAGATAGTCGAAGCTGCCATCACCAGCAAGCCAACCCGAGGAGGTCATGCTGGCTGAAGTCTGTTTCTTCGCCAACGACACCAGATGCTGATCCAGGTGACGAGCAAGGTGCGGATACATGGCCCATGGCAAAGACTGCAAAATCTTCAGTGCGCTTTTGCCGTCATGGATTGGTGACTGAGGATTTAGTATGGAATTGACGAGTGATGTAACGGAAGATCTCTGTAATGCTGAATCGGGTAGCTGTACCAAAGCGTTGTACGCAAGATCGAATCGTGACAGCTTCAGTTCTGCGTTGAAGAGTCGAGACAGGACCTCGGTTCGGAAATTGGGCAAAGGCTCTTTCTGGCCCGACTGCAATGCTTGCAGGGTCAAGTGAGCAAATTTTGCAGACTCGTTGTAAGCATGAGCTGATTCGAATAGAGTTGAGGTGTGATGCAAATATAGCGGGAGCCCACTATTGAAATATTCGGCCTCGATCATCGACAGTAATCCTGCTGAAAGAGCCACGAGATTTCCAACCGCTTTGCCGCATGCAAGTCCGTACGAAGCCTTCTTGAAGTACATTGCCGCCATCTGGTGCTCTCCTTTCACAAGCGCCAGCCGTCCCTTGACATAACTCGACCATGGGGTTGAGGGTTGGAACTTCAAGAAGTCGGTTGCTAGGTCAAATTGGCCCTGTTTCAGCAGATCGCACAGAAGATACACCGCGCCATCGTCGTTCTCGATCGTCTCTTTGCCGGAGGCCCAGTCATCAATCTCGGCAAGCTGCTCCGTGATCAAGTAGAGAAGGGGCTTTTCAACGGCTGGTTGCGGTCGGACTGCTTTACTCAACGTATCCTCGAGAATGCTGACCAGTCTTTCATGCTCCGAACCAGACGTGGATGGCCGACGAGCTGCATTGGGCTGTCCATCTGCACCAAGTATTTCCAGGGGAACGTGTCGATAGCGCGTTGCCAGCCATAGATTGCGATCGCATAACTTGAGTAAGGGAATGATTTGGTGATACAGCTCTGGCGCATCAAACGAAGTCATTTTGACCTCCTCCTGATTCAGCTCTCCTTCGACAAAGATGGCCAATGCCAGGAGATCCATCAGCAATTGACGTTGGCATGACATATAGTCGAGCATTCCATTGGCGAACAAGAGATTTCCGAACAGTGTATTCCGCAATGCACTCTTTGCCTTTTTGGTTCTGGTGGCCAGCAGCTCGAGAATACCCAAGAAGAGTTCGTTGTTCAATGAGGACATACCTCCCACTGGATCAAGGTCGGCTTCAAGCCGCTCGAAGACCTCGTTCGAGATCGCTTCGCTGAAGCCGGTGGTGTCGTATATCTCAAATATCCTAGTAGGAGTGACCAATTCATCGCCAATAGACATGTCTTCCTCGATAGCGACCGCCAAATCATGGGCCAGGTCGGCGGTGAATGATTGCCTGAAAGTCGAGGCAGCAGAAATCAAGGTTGCGAGATTCGTAAAAGGCTCTCCATCATCCGCATTGACTTTACGATGAAGCCAGGTTTGCCCAGCAACTTCTTCCAAGTCCGGAACGTCCTCGAGTTCATTCTGCTGGAGCAGTTCAATCTTGCTGCATTCTCTCACAGCACAACATTTGCCGGTCATTGTGATCCACGCCATGTCGCTGAATGCGTCGTAAGCCAATGCCAAAGGAGCGTTCCGGCTCTCGTTGATATTTTCCGCAATGCGATACAGATTGCGCCATTGCGAGTCTGTATCGGCGATGAAACGCTCAAAGTCCAGGTCGGAGTCTCCATATTTTCGGAGAGATACTGTTGCTGCGACAATGTTGCACATTCGTTGCCGTAACGAACCTGCTCTCTGTGAGGCGCCTAACTTCGCCGCTGTTGCCTCTTCGAATACGGACAGTGCAGTCTCAAGCCCTGCTTCAGTATATCGCGCTGGATAAAACAGGTAATCCAACCATTTGGATGCAGGGTCCTCTGAGTCGTTTCTGACTAGGTCGGGTGCCAGGTTCTTCGACGAGGAAGTTGCTGCGCATTTGACCCAGTTCGTCTTCCACGAATTGGCGAGGCTTGCAAACTCGAAACTGCAGTGGTAGAGTTGATGATAATTGTGATTTCGCCACAACACCCATAGTTGAGCAGGTTTGAAGTCGGTGCCAGGATCAAGCTTGAAGCCGATCATGGTCCAAATCGTGTTTCCCGAGGGGTCTGGGTCGGGAGCACTTAACCGCTGGCCAGGATACTTGTCCTCGACAACAAGTGCTTCCGTTGAACCACCCTTGAGGTCCCAAAACTTAAATTGACCACCGTCTTGAGGGGTGTATGTCAACACTACCGGATATCGCTGAAGTGGTAGCTTGAAAATCTGAATGGATGCATCTTCGGCCGGATTGAGATGCGTCCTGTCATTTGGGTCTCGGGCTGCGTCGAGCAAGTCTCTCGTCGCAACAACCCTGCCATCCAACAAGTTCCAGACTCTTAAGCTGTGGTTCAGACAGACAGTGAACAAAAACTTGCCATCCGGAGAGGTCACCATGGCGTGGGCTGTTCTTGGGTCCAGTGACGCGGAACCGTATTCAATTGTTTGTAGACCTCGACGGCTGACAATGCCGCGTATTGAGGCGCCCCAACTCTTGTCATCGTATATATCATGTTTCCAGTGTCCGTCAATCGACCGCCTGGTGGATCTCTGCACTCTACCGCTAGTAAAGGACAGGAAAACTTCGAGAGGACTATTGGCCCAAACATGGTGGACAGTGTTGAGGTCCAGCGAAGAGCTGTCAATTGGCTTGCACCACGGACTAAGATTTTCGTTTCGCAGGACGTGCAGGTCGCGAAAGGCAATGGTAGGCAGTCGGAGGTTGAACAATTCGTTCTTGTTTGTGCAGATGAAGGCATGGATCTCGTCGCCAGTCTCGAGATCAGCAAATGTGACGCCTCGGGGCAGGATCTCGTCTTGAAAGTCGCACTTCAGGGTGTAATATGCCTCTTTCAGGTCACTTTCACTCCGCGCCAGATCCGCGCACTGTATTTGTAGGGTTCTGCCATTGTTGACAACACTCCAATGGAACGTTCTTGGGTAAGACTTGTGTTGTCGGAAGTAAATCGAGCTTTGAGAGGCAAGAAGGTGTGTGGAAAATGACTGTTCGTCTTTCGTGAAGGCTCTCGAGCTGTTTGGACGATTGGACGAGAACTTGGACTTGTCGTAGGAGCCATTCTTTCTAGGGATTTGGAGGTCTATGGTGGAAGCTGGTGTTGCAGGAGTCACCTCGAAAGCGGTCTCGGTGTACAGGTTGAGCATGGCTGCGACTGCTGATCGAGACGCATCTGGTCGAAGGATGGTTCAGATCAGCAAAGATGCAGGAGGAAGGGACATGTTGGCGGAAGTGTGGCAGTCTTCAATGTGAACTGCGCCGTGTAAATAAAATGTTGCCCAACGCGTGTAATCGCGCTGCAGCCGAATAATGCCAAGACCGCTCACCCCGGATCCGGCGTAGGGCACCCAGGTGTAGGGTGAATCAACGGAGCGAGCTGGACGAGGCGAGGGAGGATTGCCATTCCATTCCTCGCCATGGTGCATACCTACCTACCTAGGTATAGGTAGGTATGTAGGTAGGTAGTATAAGGATTGCGGGAGGACATCTGCAAGAAATCACGCCTGCTAAATCAGAGAAATATCCTCCATTTTCGCATCGCCTACACGCAGCCACCTTGCAACCTCACCATCCATCAATCCGTGAGCATAGCATTCGCCAATGAATCTATACTTGTTGAGGACATTCTCCACTGGTCTCAACATGTACAGCACCTGTCCTCCGGCCAAGGCCCAGACGACATCTCCCACCATCGCAGTATTCGGAACCATGAGTAAATACCCCTTTTGACTCAATCCCAGGATCCTGAGAGCGAACGCGTTGTTCCTGGAAAGCTTCATGCTCATCTGCGCGCGATACTCCGTGGCACTGAGTCCAGCAGGCGCCTTCTTCAAGAATTCAAGGTCGTGTCTGTATCCCCTTTCCGAGGCTCTCCCAAGGTCGTCATAGGCTACGTCCATTACTATTGTCCGGTTGACCGCGTCGTGGTAGCTTTCGCCCGAGAAATACTTGTATTCCAAGTCTTTGGCCCACCCACGACTCTTCTCTCTGGCGAAAGCCTTCGCAGCCTCGATTTCACGGTCACCAGTTGCAATTGCGTCTTTCAAAACGTCGATATACACACCAGTAACGAAGAGCGTGTCTTCTTCGATGAAACACCTCGAAGGAGCATCAATCAGAGCACCATATGCAGCGATCAATTCTTCGTTATTTTGGGGTATGCCGCGTCTATCCATCGGCACCACGCGTCGCCTTTGATCAGCATCCAGATCGCCTGGGACGTGTAGAATCTTCGGGATGGGAGTAATAGCCAAGCTGGCTGAAAAGTTTGGTACCCAAGACGGTAAGACCGACGTGGTGCCTCGAGGTATCTCTACTGTTTGGGTCTCTTCGTCGTAATGTGCGTACCCAAGAAAATCCAAGTTCTGTATGGGTTGTTCGAGGCAATATCGCACAACATCGCCGTACACGTCGCGGACTGTCTTACTGGCGTAGTCGGGATTGATATGACGCCCAGCATCTTCGGGTGCTAGAAACAGAGGGACATACACCTTATCTCTGGGATCAGTGCATTCTGTGTGTCGAAACAACTGTAAGATCTCCAGAAAAGACCCCAATGTGTCCTGAATACGTCGGCTGCGTAATGCTAAAAGATTGGTGATTGGTGTCACAGCTTGTTCAAGAAAGCTTGACTCTATGCCTGGGCTGGCTATTATGTTCATAGCAACCTCCTGGGTGGCAGCGAGCTTGTGCCAGCTGGTTACTTGGTTGCCGCATAGGAACTTCACTTTGCTCTCGCCCATCTTCGCGTAGGCCCCCCAAAAGATCTTTATCGTATAGGATTCCGGAACTGTCGATTCCTGAAAAATCCACGTTCGAGTCCACCAAGGGCTTTTCCACAAAGCAACAACCCCGAGCCACGCTCGATGAGTCCGAGAACCAGGCACATCAAACACCTTCTTGTCCGTCACGGGAGACATGGTCACTAAGAAGTCCGCTCGAAGGTCGCCATGGGTGACAGGCTTCCGCGGCCACCACCAGGGTCGATATGGATATCGTCTTTTCGCTACGCCAAGGTAGCTCTTGTTGAAGTATTCCATCATCTCAAATGCTAATCGATTGTTGGTTTCATTGACTGGCTTCCCCAGCCAAACCAGAACTTTGGTTGCCTGCTTGTAGATTTGCGTCATGAGCGTGAGTTGAACACTGCGTTCGTTCAATGCTTCCACATCTCCGCCTTGATTAATGCAGATTGCATCGACCCACAGATAATGGTCTACGTGCTTTGCATCTTGGATCGTGTCGAGAGCATCCCATAGATGCTGGCCAATCGGGAAATGACAACCATTCAGGAGAATCTTAGGATCGCGACGCGGTTCGCATCTGTATGAGATAGCTGCGTGGCGAGGGTTTGAGAGTAGAGACAGATGAACAAGTTCAAAGGATAAGGGGCTTGAGGATTGGGAAAGAGGTTTCAGCAGCCGGATTTCATTGCTTTTGAGTGGTTCGTATCGGAATTCCATTGCGCACAAACAGATGATAGACCAGATACCTCGTATGCTCTGGGACTCTTTCACTCAGCGATAGACAATGTGTTAGCATGTAAGATAAATCATGGAAATGGGTGCACCTGTGTCAATGAATGGCGTCCAACGTGGTCTTTGGTCTTTTCAGCTCCGACGACTTTGATATTGCTTTTTACCCCTTTCGCCTAGCGGCTTCTTGTTCCGCACTTGACCATGGCACCCGCGAGTGCGGCAGGAATGACAATGAGCATTTTTAGAGGCAAGCAGAGGTTCATTGAATCTGATCATCATGAAGCTATCTCGCAACATACTCTAGCTGCAGGATATCGCACGTGCAAATCACCACCAGTCACCCTGGTCCTTCATGGCCGCAGCAACCTTGCTGAATCCTGCAATGTTGCTACCAGCGACCAGACTGGGGAACTCGCCCTCAGCTGGGGTCAGGTATGTCTGAGCGGTTTGTAGGCCGTTCTCGAAGCAGTTCTGCATGATCTGCTTGAGTTTCTCGTCGACCTCTTCAGAAGTCCACTTGATCCGTGCAGAGTTCTGGGCCATCTCCAGACCAGAGACCGCCACGCCGCCAGCATTGGCAGCCTTGCCAGGCGCATACCAGATAGCGCCCTCCTTGTTAGATTTCCGGTGTGACTCGAAGACTTCGATTGCCTCTTGTGTGCAGCCCATGTTGCTTCCCTCGGCGATGAACTTGCATCCGGCCTTGATCAAGCCCTCGGCTTCCTCTTCGGAGACTTCGTTCTGGGTAGCACCGGGAAGAGCGACGTCGACCTTGCCGACCTGCAGCCATGGTCTCGCGCCATCAATGTACTTCACCTTGCTGCCGAAGTCGGACGTGTTTGCGACCTCGGAGAGTTGTTTCCGGTCAACCTTGAGCTTGGCAACAGCCTCGATCATTTCAGGGTCGATCCCCTTGTCAGTGGTAGCCACGATAGCACCCTTGCTGTCGCTCAGGGAGACGACTGTGCCACCGAGCTCAATGACCTTGAGCGCAGCGTACTGAGCAACGTTTCCAGAACCCGAGATTGCGACTCTCTTGCCTGAGAAGGATTCCTTGCCGCCGCTTGCAAATTTAATCATGTGCTCAACGTACTACAAATTGTCAGCTCGGTTTCGTCTTCCATTGCAGCGGCTGATGCTCACATATACGAGACCGTAGCCAGTAGCTTCTGGCCGGATGAGAGAGCCACCCCAGCTACCTGTGCCTTGTCAATGATTGTCGTCAAGGTGTGTGTGGCCTGCACTTACCTCCTTTTCCGGTCAAAACACCTTCCCAGAGCTTCGTTTGTTTCTTATATTGTCCAAACATCCAGCCAATCTCGCGAGGAGAGACACCAATGTCACCGGCTATTTGTGGTCAGTCCTATCCAAGTTCTGGGGGCCGGTCGCGTGACCATACCTGGAACATCGGTATCTGCGCCAATGTGTTTTCCAAGTTCGCTCATGAAAGCGCAGCAGAATTTTCTGATTTCGTTGTCGGACTTGCCCTTGGGGTCGAAGTCTGCACCTCCTTTTCCACCGCCCATATTTAAGCCGGTCAGGGCATTTTTGAAGATCTGCTCGAAGCCCAAGAACTTCAAGACTGATAGATTCACGGTAGGGTGGAATCGAAGACCACCCTTGTAGGGGCCTAGAGCCGAGTTGAACTGGACTCGGTAGCCACGGTTGACTTGGACTTCGCCCTTGTCATCTTCCCAGACGACTCGGAACTGGATGATTCGTTCGGGGATTGAGCAGATTGCGAGGGCCTTTTTGTATTCGGGGTTCTTCTCGAAGAGCGAGGAGTTTTCGAGTGTCGAGACAAGCTCCTTGTAGGCCTGTTCAAACTCGGGCTCGGAGGGGAGGTTAGACATGATGACGAGGTGGTTGCAGGAGGAGTTCTAAATGGGGAGATGAGTACTTTGTAGGCGACTGAAGGCTGAGGAGGGTTTGCAAGCTCTGAGGAAAATATAGTAGAGACGCTGCCTGGGGTAGAGTGGAGGGAAATTTATTCTAGAGGAGGGGGCAAAAGGAAATTCAATTGAGAACAACAAAATCCGGTGTTTATGAAGAACTCGAGCTGTGGCCACGAAGCGCATTGCTTGCTTCTGGCCTCTGTCACGCAGTCCATCTTTCTCTGGGCGGCTTTTGCCATGTTTGGTTCCGCTCAATGGCTGGCATTTCGTAACGTGGAGAGTGACGACAATATGGCGGTCATAGTGCATGTGCCGTGGTGTAGCCGCATGCCAGGGCAAGCTTTTCTCTCGTCTACTTGCACCCAGTCTTTTTACCTAGGCACTCACGGCACTCACTGCACAGTAAAGGTAATGTTGACGTTGACGGATCATCAAAGATTTATGGAAGAAATATTGCCAGGGGAGCTTTGGATTGGTTCGATAAGGATCAGAGCTACTGACATCTGACTGATAGCGGCAGGAGGGGCAGAGAGGGGCATCTGGGTGGCACTAAACCCAATTCATCGGTCCTTGACACACACTAATCGAAAATCCTCAAGCCATCACTTGGCCATCTTCACGCCTCTTCCATGCCACGGACAAAGAATGGATCATGGCATCCGATGTCGCTGAATTCAACAATTACGAGTACCTCTCACAAGCGAGCCTCAATTTGACGGGTACGGAGACACAACTACCTCGTATCAGTCGAAGAACGGTACCTAGAACCCCACGTCCCGGCCTGGCCAGAAGCTATACAAATGACTGGAAATTTCTTTCTCCGGCTCCGGTCACGCCCGGTGTCTTCGTCTCATCTCGAGCCTGGTTCCTGTGAAAACAGGCATGATCAGCCGACGCAAGCAGAACAAAATACGGTTCAGCTTTCGCAAGGCTCGCTTGTACTATGGTACTATGGTATAACAGACACGTTCTAGATACTCCGTGGAACAAACGAAAATTTCCCGGAACCATCTACAGTACCTAGGTTTCTCCCTTCCAGCCGTTGAATACCACTCACCCAGTGCCACTCAACTGTGGTCTAGTCACCTGGGCACTTGTCAAACGCAAGGTCGTATCTTATTACTACGGAGTACTCTATCCACGTGTCTATACAAGGCTGAGGGAAAGGCTCCGGAGTTGAACATGTCTCTCCGGACGTTCAGGCCCACCGTTGTTCCGCGTTGACTCATATTGGACTTTCCAACATCGGTGAAAGACACGGCGAGACCACTGCTAAACGCCTGTATAGAAAAAGAAAGCACCTCACCATTGTCCCGGTGTCGGCGTCCCTTGCTCTTCGACAAGTCCAGAAACAAATCTATGGAACAATATCGAGCCAGTCTATCAAAATTTTCATGTCCATCCAAAAAGTCTCCGCTCATGTCCCGACCAGCATTTACCATTGTCCCCGTGCGTGATCCGGCCGATCTAAAGGACACGATATCTCTGTTCTATGCCTATGCAGCATCTCTCGGCTTCGACTTGGCGTTTCAGAAGTTCGATACCGAAATGGCCAATATGCCAGGAAAGTATTCTCCGCCGAATGGAGAATTGTTGCTCGCTCGGAACTCGGATGATCTGGCCATTGGCTGTGTCGGACTGCGTCCTCTGCCTTCCCCAGACGGCGACGCCGACACTCAGATATGCGAGATGAAGCGGCTGTATGTCACACCCTCAGGGCGAGGCACAGGCGTTGGGAAAGCATTGGCTTCCAGGATCATTGCCGTCGCAGCACAACTTGGGTACGCTGAGATGAGGCTGGATACCCTGCCGAGTATGGTGACTGCGCTCAAAATGTATCGATTGTTCGGATTTGAGGATATTCCTGCATACTATGAGACACCCTTGGAGGGAACCCATTTCCTAGCGCTCAAACTGGAGCGAAGGTCATGACTTTCAATCATGGTCTCAAATGTCCTCGAGGCAGTCCTCTCAACTACGTCGCAGCCGTCTGCATGTCTGAAGGAACTTTATACCTTTCTAATAAGCCATACCCGGGAATGCCAGACATACCAGAATTCGTACATCCCTCCAAAAACAAGAATGCTCACCATCTGCTGTGCCCGTGACAAACAAAGTAGGTGCCGATCATCTCGCGCTGTTCCCATGCATTTGTTCCCAATTCTTGACTGCGTTTAATGCAGCGGTTATTTTCATGCCCAACCTTGCGTCAAGTTCATATTTCTCCCAACCTTTTGCTCTCTCCAGATGTGATTTGCATTCTTGGACCAATTTGGCGTCTTGGACCAGATCAACGGATGGTGTCTTCTCACCCCTGCTGGTGGTGGGTTCGCTTCCATGGGTCGCCCTGTAACCAGTTCTCTGCATCCAAAGATTTACAGCCATCTCATGATGTGCCGTGGGAGCGACCCAGTCGTCCTTATTTTGACCTTTGAACTCAAGGGGATTGCGGAGTAAGACGTGCTGCTGCAAGACTTCCTTGGACTCGTCATGTCGCCGGAGATTTCGGAGAATCACAGCTTTCAGCACTGCAAAGATGGCCTGTTCGTCCACGTCCTCCTTTTCCCACCGTGGTAAAGCCTCCGACCAGGCGAGATTGTCGAGCGATTCTTGCAGTTTGGCCTCGTCCATCTTCTTGTATCCACCCCACAACAGAATCATCTCTTCTAGGGGACTGACACCGATAGCATCAATGAAGCTGCAGTTGAACCGGTTGGCACGTTCCTCCCATTTAGCCATCTTGCGGACAACAAACCCGTCGAACGGCAGTTGTCGGCCCATCATCTTCTTCTTGCCCACCTTTGTGGGTGCGGTCTTGAAATATTCCTCGGCTATTCTCGCATGCTTTTGCGCCTCCTCTTTCGTCAAAGACTTGTCATACCGATATAGGCTTAGATGTGCAGCACCCGCGATGTAATAGTACAAGCCTCGTGACCAGGCGTTGAGGTCGACACAAGCAAGAAAAGATGACGCGCATAGTTGGTACCTATGTGCGTTCATTGCGCAGAGACTCTTTTCGAACATGTGGAGCGCCTCGATCTGCTTGAGTTGACTCTTCCCTGGCCGCGACAGGAGATCCAGCGCCGTCTCCAGCTTCCGGTGGGAGGCTGCCATTCTTGCTTCTTCCACAAGCCATAAATGGCTCTGTGGATACCTTTGGCGCATATCAGCAAGAAGAGCCTGCAGCCTCGAACCAGGATAACCCTCAACATCCTCTGGATTAGAGGGATCTGAGTCCGAGATGATATCGCAGAAGCCGACGATTCCGTTGTACCAACCAAAGAGAACCAAGCTGGCCATGCCGCCGTTGATATTGGAAAACTTGCTTGCTTGCCACAGCATGCGGATGCCCCGCTCTCGATCACCTCGGAAGCCAATAATGTACAAAAGCTTGCTGAACGCTGGAGGAATGATTGATATCAGAAGTGATAAGATTCCAGACATGAGGTTCGTGCCGGAATGGATGAAGACATCGAGGGAATTGGTGAATATGTCAGAGTCGGCATCTGCGGTAAGCATACCGAGCGTTGTTGGTGGTGGAGGTCTCATCAATCCTTCTGCGTGCAATTCATCGGTATGGTGATTGGTGTTCATGCGCTCGATGCGACGGTCGAGTTCCGTCATATCCTCAGACTCTTCGGCCACCTCCACATGGCCAGTATAGCCTTCTGTCACAGGGTTATGCTCATGAATATCGTCCACTTCGTGAAACTCATCATCGTCGGAGTCATCGTCCGCAGAATTGACAACCTCGGTGTGTCGTAGACCTGAAGGGTGAGCTGGTTGTCCAGGGTTCATTGGATCTCGAGGTTTCGTGTTCGACGTGGCCTCTGTCTGACCCAGGTTTGAGAGACTCGACTTTGCAGAAGTGGCGGAATGGAGACTCTCGGTGGACTGAGCCCTCGAATTAGCTAAACTCGTCACGCCGCGTGCTTTGATGAAAGCCATTTCCATCTGCACAAGGCCTTCGAGCGTCATGTAAGCCTTTCTGAGCTTGTAGAACCCTCGTATGGACTCTGTCAGACTCTCGTTGAGCACAGCCACAACAGCCGACATGATTTGTGCTTCTGCCTGACATAAAGCAAATTCTGACCCCTTTTCGTAGATGTTCGAATTGAACACTCGGGTATCATGCTGGGCCTTGTTATAGCTTGCCGAAGCACTGGATTCGGCGTCGGACAGGGTTTCGGACGCCTCCTTCATGACCTCCTGCTCGAAGCCCAAAGCGGCCTTCATGAAAGCGAGTGTGCCTTGTGCAAGCTTGTGGAATGATGAGTTGCCGTCTGCTAGACCTCTTTCTGCACCCGCAATATCATCATTCAAGATCAACTCTACAGCTCGGAGTGCTGTCTCCAAGTTCTGGGATTCTTCCAAAGAACCCAGGCTCCTAGTCGAGGCATTGGCAGTAGACCGGCTACGGTCGAGCCACCTTCCTACTCTGTGCATGCTGTCGTACACCGAATTTTGAAACTGGCCGTCAATGACCAGTGACTATGCAGGAGAGTGGTGTGTTTGAGTACGCTGCAAAATCTAAATGAACATGTCGATAGCACGTGCGTTGTGATGAAGGCGTTTAGGGATGAGGGCGGACGTCAATGACGAACGATCGGACTCAAATAAAAAGGCAGGAGACCGAGTGCAATTGTAGCTGGAAAGGACGGACTCTGCTCGACTTTATTGTAAGCTGAAGGAACCCATTGGAATGTAACACTCTGGATATTGAGGCTTTTGAGAGCAGTTCGTCATCGAAGGGACTGTGATGGTCATTACACAGTAGAGGTTCGTACCTGAGGCGGGACTGTGTGTAGCTGTGATTGTCTCGGAGGGCGGATAATCTTTCACCTCGATCCGTGATCCGTGAATGTCCGTGCCACTGCCACCAAGCACTACTGTAAGCCATCCACCATCCTTCCAACGACCGCAGCACAATTGATTGCATCGGTTGAGTGCGCCTGTGCCTAGAGGTTCTTTTTATTGACACCCTCCTACATCTTTGAATCCTTGTTGCATAGCCTCGGCCTAGTGATATTGCCTACCTTATTCAGCCGCGCTGGTCCACCGTCCTAAATACGCAACTCATCTCCGCCTTCACCCACGGTACCGGTTCCAATATGTCGTCCGGAGGAAGCGCAGGCCTTGCGAAGATGCAGCCAACACAGAAGAATGAGACAGATGCGGCACAAACATCCAAGACAGCGTCAAATCAGCCACCCGCAATGCTGGAAGAGGATGACGAATTCGAAGACTTCCCTGTCGAAGGTCTGGATACCCTTCGCTAAAGAAGCGGGCATTCGAGATATGCTGACTTTGGTGCGCAGATTGGTCACAAGAAGACACCGAAGTACATGGTGGATCAACGCACCTATGGGAGGAAAGCTGGGACGACGACGACGAGAATGAAGATTTCAGTAAACAGCTGAAGTATGACAGATCGTCCTACACCGCAGAATACCACTGACAGTCTGGTAGGGAGGAGTTGAAGAAGGTCGAAGCCACGAAATCATAAGGACTGCGCCGGTCGAATGAGCGAAACATTGAACTGCCTGGCGTTCCGGGTCATGAAAGAGCTAGAAAAAAGGAATAAATTCATTCTGATCGATGCTTGCGCATCTCAGAGGAGAAAGAATACCATACACTCAACGCTGTTTGTTCTCGTTTCCATCATATATTATTTGGTTTCGAGGAGCGGCCGTCACCATCCTGACCAAAGCGTGCTCGTATGATCATGCAAGGACCGCGATCTACTTACTGGACAATGCCGACACACCGGGCAACTCTTTACCTTCAAGAAGCTCCAAGCTGGCACCGCCACCAGTCGACACATGACTGAGCTTGTCTTCGACGCCATACTTGGCCGCTACAGTCGCAGTATCACCTCCACCAATGATGACTATCTTGCCGTTCTGAGCTGCTGACACTGCTGCGTCCATGGTCTTCTTGGTGCCGTTGGCAAATTTCTCAAACTCAAAGACACCAGGAGGGCCATTCCACAGGATAGTCTGGGCATCATCGATGGCTTGCTTATACAGTTTGATACTCTCTTCACCACAGTCAAGGCCCATCCAGCCATCTGGTATGCCTTCCGAGTCAGTGGCCGTTCCAGTCTCTGCATCCTTGTCAAACTTGTCGGCTGTGATGTAGTCCGTCGGCAAAATGATCTTGACATTATTCTTCTTTGCCTTTTCAACGAGCTCGGCGCATTTCTCGCTACCGGACTGGTCGAACAAGCTGTTGCCAATCTTGACACCTTCTAGAGTCTTCTTGAAGGTAAATGCCATACCACCGCAGATGATCAAGCTGTTGACCTTGTCTAGCAAGTTATCGATCAATTGGATCTTGTCGGAAACTTTGGCACCACCGAGGATGGCGAGGAAAGGTCTCTTGGGGTTCTCGAGTGCTTTAGCAAAATAGTCGAGCTCCTTCTTCATCAGGAAACCGGAAGCCTTTTGAGGTAGGTTGACTCCGACCATAGAGCTGTGTGCACGGTGGGCGGTTCCAAAGGCGTCGTTGATGTAGATGTCTCCAAGAGCAGTCAAGCCTTTGCGGAACTTGTCAACATCCGCCTTGTCAGCCTTGACCTTCTTGCCGTCTGCATCTTTGCTGCTGCCCTCCTCTTCGGCATGGAAACGCAGGTTCTCGAGCAGGATGACCTGACCACCACTGGCCTTGTTGACCGTCTCTTCAACCTCGGGTCCGACACAGTCATTAGTGAAGGTGACGTTCTTTCCCAGCAGCTTCTCGAGCTCGGGCACCACAGGCTTCAGACTGTACTTGGGGTTGGCCTTTCCGTCGGGACGACCAAGATGGGACATGAGGATGACGGCTTTGGCACCGTGGTCGACAGCATATTTGATGGTGGGGAGGGCTCCGGCTATTCTCTGGTTGTTTGTGACATTCTTGTCTGCGTCAAGTGGAACGTTGAAGTCGACCTGGAGCATGGTCAGTTGCGGACAGAGGGAGTCTCAATGCAAGGTACCTACTCGGATCAAGACTCGCTTGTCCTTGAGGTCGCAGTCGGTGATGGAGAGCTTGTTTGATAGAGACATCTTGGGGAGGATATTCAGGCTAAGAATGGAAGTTCAAATGGAAGTGTGAGTATGTGGAATATCGATTGAGCTCTCGACTTTACCACAGTAACAGTAGAGAAGAAAATAAACCGTAGGCGGGGTCGAGAATAATGCGCCGAATAACGGGCGATCACTGGTGGGCTGGTGGGCTGGTGGGCTCGGCGGGGTGCAATCAATTGACGTAGATAGGCGAGAGAGGCACCTAGAGAGGTACTCGTACTCGTAGCCTTCAGGGCCTTCAGCAGGCTCTCTTCCTTGTCGTGAGTTCAGCAGCAGCCACTGTTAGGCAGTAAGTACGTCTAGTAACCTGGAAATGCCTTCTCATCAAACCTCTCGCATCTCGTTTGTTTCTCATCTTTATATGAGCATTGTAGGGGAAATTTCGTGGTATGCAAGTGTGGCATGATTGGAATTCCAGTTGCGTGTACACAGGATTGTTATGAGCCTGCAGCTGAGGGTCTTTCCACATATGAATACCGCCAACTACTACCAGGTACCTATTGATCGGTCTCGTCAGAGGACAGAAAGACCATGCTGCTACACTCGAAATGGTGAAATATCAAGAGTCTTCTATTCATCCAATCTAGCTGTCAGCTTTGAATAGGTAGGTATTCGTACTTGGATGCACTCTTGATCCTGGCGGAACCATCGGATTTGTTGGAGCACCCATGATGACCCTCATGCGTTTTACGATCTGCAAGGCGCAGCCTCTCACGTTCTGGCCTTCAGCCCTCCCAGCCGTTCTCTTCCTCCTTACATACCTACTCTTGTAGGACTCGCCTGTCTTTGACGATACCTGTTGGGCCAGCCTACACAAGCGTACGAATCTACAAGTACAAAATATTGTCGCTCTTTGCACACCGCGTTGGACCGCCGCCTTCGTCTTTGTGTAGCCTGCGACCAAAACTGGAACCTGGCGTCACTGACATCCACACTGGCACTCCGTGATTATCATTGACCTCATAACCATTCCCGTATTGATCGCATCCCTTTTTTCCCTTCTCTCTTCGCTCCAACATGCTTGAAACATCGAGAAGGAAATCCTTGGCCTGGCTTAATGGTCAATACATCTATGGCAGGATTGTAAGCTGCCCTTCTACCTGGCACCAACTCGATTCGACGGATCTGTATCCGAGATCAACAGACCGCTGACTTCTTTTCTCGCAGCCTCTGCTTCACGCAATAATCCTCTTCATCGAATTAGCCATGGCCGCCCGGCTCATAGCCAAGTTCAATTCCTACTATGCTCAGAAGCCGATCCTGACTACGATGATCACCAATGCCGTATGCGAAACATGAAACAATGACGAGAAACATGCTGATGGAAAAAACAGGTCCTTGGTGGCATCGCAGACACCACGGCACAGACGATAACAGCCTTCCGATCAAGGCAAGCCATCCTCCCTACCAGCGACCCTAGCTCCTTCATCTCCTCCGGAGTCGAATTGGAAGACCTCAATGAGAAGCCTGCAAGGCTATCTCCCCAACTCTCTCCTCGGCATACCGGCCCACGACCTTTCGACTTCGAACGATTGACGAGATTCATGTCATATGGTTTCATCATGACGCCGCTTCAATTCTTGTGGTTTGGGCGACTCACAAAATGGTTTCCAATCACGCCCAAGAGCGGAACAGTCCCGGCGTTGAAGAGAATGGCGATGGATCAGTTGGTGTTTGCGCCATTTGGTCTATCATGCTTCTTCACCTTCATGACGGTCGCTGAAGGAGGTGGAAAGAGAGAAATCTCCAGAAAATTCCAGGACGTCTACCTCCCGACACTGAGAGCCAACTGGATCCTTTGGCCTGCGGTACAGCTCATCAACTTTCGTGTCATGCCTTTGCAATTCCAAATCCCATTTGTGAGCACAATCGGAATTGCCTGGACCGCTTATCTCAGCTTGACGAACTCCAGCGAGGATGAAGCTATTCAGCAGCAATGAGGTGCAACGGTGTTCTGTGCTTTTTCCTTTTTCCTGCTAGACGATCAGCATCGGCGGCGTTACAACGTGGCAAGGATATGGCTTGTGTAGCATTTCTAGGTGCCAATTGCTATGATACCATTATATTCCTATCAGCATGTTCTCTTTTATTCTCCGTAGAAACAAAGTCAGGAAACCACTCTTCGATCAAGCATTCGAAAAAGTCCACTGGTTCATTGCATTCCAGATCTCACAGTTCAAGCTCTATCCGCGCGATACCGGTGCTGCAAGATCCAAGCACTGTTTTAGACATCTCTCCCCTTGATGACTGATCTGCCCATTCCGTCCGGTCAACGACTTCACTAGGCAAACTGATCATTTTTGTCTCGACAGCGCGCGGAGATTGATCCACTCCGGTTAAAGATTTCAATTCTCTCAGCCTCAGCCTACAACCTCTCGCCCTTCTCCGCCTTCATCTGGCCATACTTCTTGAGTCGGATGGCCTGAACCTTGATGAAGCCGCCCGTCTCGGAGGGCTCGAAGTCGCCGATCTCGTCCATCGAGCTCTCACTGGCGTCGTACAACTTCTCCGTCTCGCTGGATCGTCCGAGCACGATGCAATTGCCCTTGTACAGTCGCAGGCGGACCTGGCCGTTGACGCTCTTCTGCGACTCCTTGATTGAGGCCTCGAGGAACTCCCGCTCCGGCGAGAAGTACAGGCCGTTGTAGAGGACTCGGGAATAGCCGATGGTGACGAACTGGTCTCTCAGGGCGCGGACTTCGCGGTCGAGAGTAAGACCTTCAAGGTCGATGTGAGCGTTTCGCAGCACCGTCAGGCCGGGAGTTTCGTAGCAACCGCGAGATTTCAGCCCAATGAAGCGGTTCTCCACAAGGTCGATGCGGCCGACACCGTGCTTGCGGGCCAATGCGTTGGCAGCGAGGAAGAGCTCAGTCGGGCTTGTCTTCGTTCCGGTTGACGAGCTTGTGAGCGAGACTGGGATACCCTTCTCGAACTTGACTGTGACATCTTCGGGCTCGTTTGCTGCAGAGAGGATCGGATCTGCTGTCAGTTTCCACATATCGGTCGGCGGCGTGGTATCAGGGTCCTCGAGAATGCCGGCTTCGTAGCTGCAGTGTGCCAAGTTCTCGTCCATGGACCATGGCTTGGATTTCGTCTGGCTGACGGGAATTCCTTGTTGGGCTGCATACTCCAGAAGGTCGTTTCGGCCCTTGAAGCGTTCGTAAAATTCGGGGATTCTCCAAGGTGCTATGACTTGGATGGATGGTTGCAGAGCGTAAAAGGCCAACTCGAAACGGACTTGATCATTGCCCTTTCCAGTGCAACCGTGGGAGATGAATTGGCATCCTTCCTTCTGAGCAATTTCAACCTGGGCGCGAGCGATGACAGGACGAGCCAGGGATGTGCCGAGCAGGTAGACTGCAGTATTTTGTCAGCCGGAAGTCAAGACCGTGAGTCAACGAGCGAAAGCGAGGGTTCAAGATAGATGAGGCCGACTGGTATAGATAGAATGCATAGAGCAGCCAGAACGAAACGACGCCCTGTTCGAGCGCGCAAAGTGAGAACGCACGCTCCAGATACCTCTCGTGCAGAACGGCCTCATAAGTATTTGCTTGTTGTTCGCAGGGGTATGTTCTTACCGTTTTCGTAACTGGCGTTACCTATTTACAAATGGTATCAGTATATGTTCATAAGTCAAGCGAAATGGTTTCGTATCAGGCAACTCACATTGGATCGCTGGGAAGCACAGCTCTTTTACGAATTCGTCCACAACGTCAACGCAGTAGAATGCTTTAGCTCCGATCTTCAGAGCCTTTTCCCGCGCTGCGTCGAAATCCTCCTCCCTGAGACAGGTCAATTGATGGGTGCGAGATGCCGGATAAAAAAACACTTACTGGCCAATGTTGGCCAAGAAGCAGACGACGTCGTAGCCCTTCTCAAGGAGCCAGGCCAAGATACACTATCCAAGGTCAGTATTGGTCACAGAAGTGGTCGAATGGGCGGTGATCGCAACAAGCAGACGACCATGAGACGATTCAGGAAACCGGTGGCTATTCGAAGCAGCCAAAGAAGGTGTTTCCATTCCACGACGTCCTTGCATTCCCAATCATTGTCCCTGTTGTCCTGGGAGAGGTGAAGCAGAGGTGGACAGCGTTACTCACCGAGGTATCGAGACCGCCACTGTAGGCCAAACAGACTCGTTGTTTCTCAGGCATAGTTGCGATTCTGGCGAACTGGGAGTCAGTATGGTGGAGTTGAAGAAGTGCAAAAGAACGGGCAGAACAGAGGACCAGAGGTTGATGAGGTTCGTAGACTCACTGTTAAGACGTTCGATGATAGTTAAAAGGAGTAGAAGTTTTCAATCTAGATATAAACCCAAGGAGAGCCGGGAGGATACGTCGATGACTGTTTTGTTTGCATGAGAGCTTTTGACGGAAAAATATTGAAGTGGGGATCAACGATAAGGACGGACCCATGCTATACTTAGTTAGCACCTTACCAGTTAGTGACCTTATTCGAGCTTATCATGTAAAAGTCCAGACACCTAATGTCCCCGTACCTTGCATATATTGAGGAAAATTTGCGGAGAAAAACGAACGACTGGCCAGCGAGCCGGAATGGTCATGCGACAACGAGAGAAAAAAACTGCAAGCCGCATGCAGGCGAAGAAATTTTCTACAGCATCAATACCCATCTTTTGTCCTATAGGTAGGTAGGCTATAGGGAAGATTATTGTAGCGAGAGGACGACCGAGAATGTTCGTTGTACAGCCGATGCAGAGGACAACATCATCCTTCCTCCTCCTCCAGCCATGAACCGAATTTGTCGAGCCGTCCGCCTTCGTCTTCGTCATCATCTCCGGCATGCTTGTCACTCGACCTCTTGAACCGCTCGTTGCCGGTCGAGATATAGGCTTCCAGTTGTCTTTCATCGAACCAGCGACCGTTCATGAGCTGCCCGTGGTTAGAAGCAAATCGGCCAGCTAGGATCATAACGTACCCTAACGCAGGCCGCTGCTGCTTCAGCGTTGGAAAATCGTACGCTCGCAACGCCATCTTGCTCCTTGTCGAAAAGCACAACATTGGTGACTGGTCCGAGTTTGGCGCATTCATCCCGTATATCCTCCTTGATCTCGAGCATCGCGGCTGGATCCTCCTGTGTGGTGTCAGATCAACTTCAACCGGTACTAGATGTCCGCTTACCTCCAGCTCCTCGAGGGTGAACATATGCTTCAGGATAACGACCTTGTCCCACCGCGAACTCGTGTCCGGCAGCGCCGAAGGGTCATCATCGTCCCAATCGGTCAATTTCCTGCACATATCAGTATGCACCAGTATAGACGACGCAATATGCTCACCCCATCATCTTCTGCGTTCTTTTGATGATTTTTTTCTGGTCCCCCTTGTTCTTCTTGACAGGCGCCTCTTGCTGACTTTTGTATGAAAAATCTGCCGCTTGCACTCTCATTTTGCCCATAGGCCCTTCTGTTCCAAGTCGGAAATCTGAATCATCCATCATCTGGATGGCCAAATCGACAGATTCGGGTCTGAAATACACCACCAGAGCATCGCCTTTGAATTGTCCCTTGTCATCTTCGTACATCTTTATCCGCGGTTTTCCAGAATCGATCTCCTCCGCAATGACGCCACACTTGGAAAAGACCTGCTGGATTTCTTCTTGGTCGGCATCGAGGGGTATGGAGGTGATGTAGATGGCGGTGTTGACTCGAGGCTTCTTGGCCTTTTGACCGGCCTGGAACACAATTAGGTCGCTGCGCGGAAACGCAATTCTTTGGACTCACCTCAGCGTCATTCGGCTGCTTTCGCTTCTTCTTTTGTGTAGTAGTCGCATTCTCGTCGACACCTGCAACCTTGTAGATTTCGCCTTGTTGTTCCAGTAGTGACTGATCCAGCTATACGAAGAAACGATATCCAGCATGTTAGAATGAGTCCTCAACTCCGAAGAGCATGTTGCGAAAGAGGGCGGTTTCTCTGTTTAGGGTCCTCGGAGTCATGTTGCATTGCCTACCACTGGTATCCATCTTCTCAGAGCAGTGTCCCATTCGAACTCATTGCCCTCTTCGGTCTCGAGAATGAATTTATTGTCTAATTTCGAAAACGACACTCTGGGGTCGGAATCGAAGGAGGAGGGAGAATGCGGAAATCCGGTCTGGACACCCTCCTCAATGGGCTCTTCGTCGGCCATGTTGATCCGTTCGTCACTGAATACCCTCAATGTGGTTGACTTGAGAAAGCAAGCGATGATGTAGCATGATCAAATGCGCCAAAATGTAAAGTCTACAAATATGCCAAGAGAATTCTCAGCCTCATCACTCAGCCTCGTCCAGCAGACAGCAGTAGATACTACTATGCATGGTTTCATGGGTGAATTGTGTAATGTAATTCGCTTAACCTGGGTGTAAAACAGCTGTGGCTTGACATGTAGAAGCAGCAGTTGGCATTGCATTGAATAGGAGACCCTCCTGCCACATAAATTGGCCACGCTGCTGTTTGTCATCGAATGGCACCCTCGCGCCAGATTACATGATCTATCCATGAGTCCGTAGTAGTGGCACAGTAGTCTAATCTTGAAAAACCTTTCCAGCCTTGATGTCCTCGAAAGCCTTCAGAGTGTGAGCAACAAGCTTCTCGCCCACCCCTTGCCCTCTGTAATTCTTGTACGACTGCTCGTTCTTCACCGGATTGCCTTTGATGTCAACACTGTATGCTCCACTGCCCATAACCCCATCGGATCCAGTGACCATGTCCACTTTTGGTCCTGGCACTGTTGGCACGCTGCTTTTGGAATTGATCTCCGTCGTCTGCTTGGCTGGAAACCGGTCAGGGGATGCAAGGAACAATATGCGATCCCCGGCTTCTGCGAGTGGGGTCGTGAGCAGTCTGATTATAGGGTTGAAGAGTGTGAAAACGGCTTTCATCGCAACTGGAACGCCCGGGTTTTTGAACGCTGGGGTCATCACAAGCCCGGGGAAAACATGCACCAAACTAAGTCGTCCTGGGTGCTGGGTGGCAAGATATTCCATGAAGAAGGTGTGTAGATATGCAACATGAGAACGAGTCGCTGCCATGCCGTAATGCTTTGGGTCACGCAGGGATAGGTCGTCCAAGTACAAGTTCCCTTCCCCACCGGCGGCAAAGACCGAGATCACGTGCGCGGGACGTCGAGAAGCCTGGAGTAGTGGCATGAGATTGACGATGAATTTCATACGGGAATAGTAGAGCAGGGAAAAGCGGAATTCGATTCCTTCCTTGGTATCTGCAAAAACGCAATGTGAGTGAGCCTTCACCTTTACCGTCGAAGATTATGCTTCATACGTACCCTGATGTGGAGAAAAGGTAAAGTCGCCTTGACTCATACATAGCAGATCAACCCTGGCCGGCTCCCCTGTTGCATTTTCCTGCTCTTGTTTTGTGATTTCGGCGCAAGCCTTGTCCACATCCTGAAGCAGAGCCAGATCCGTGGCCTGAATGAAACAGAACTGGCCCGCAGGACAAAGGCGCTTGCAATCGGCCACGACTCTATCGAATGACGCCTTCTTTCTGCCAACGACGTAGACTCGAAGTCCCTTGCCCTGCTTGCCATGAGAAGATGCTAGAGAGCGGAGAGTGGCCTCTCCGAGCCCGGAGGTAGCCCCAGCGAACACTGCAACTGTATGTTGATTTTGAAAGATGGCTGCGTTATGAGAGCGGACGATGTCAAGTTGAACCATGATGAATAAGGCTGAAGATGTCTAGGAGTGATCTGGGAGAAGGGCAAGTTCATGCAAGGCAGCTCCTTCGGTCGGAGGCAACATCAATTGAACACAGAATGACAGAGGCATAGCGAGATATTCCATGCTTGACCTACCTTATATCCTTTTCTTTGAATCGGGACACGGGTGAATGGTGTATGGCGAACATGGTGAACATTCCATCGCGGACTCGGATGAACTTTACCTCGCGAACATGGAGAAGTGTCGCAACTACCGAACTAATAGATGGTCACAGAATACGAGTGAGGGTTAGTCTCAATTCTTATGTAAGCCGCTGACTCGGTGCACAAGTCAATCGTGGCCAATCATCAGTCAAGGCCATCTTGCTATGACGCGACGACTCTGCTACTAAAGTCCGACCCTCCATCCTCGTCTTCTTCTCGACCTGAGTATCTGAATCGCAATCAAAACAACATTTCTCTGTCTCCTCGTATTCACGTTTCCTGACTACAAGGCTTCTTTCAAGCATTGCAGAAGTTACGCGGATGGGGCTGTGAATCTCCTATGCTACGTCTTTGAGTTTGAATAGTCGCAATGCATTCTCCCGCCCGATTGCCTCCTTCTGGCCATCTTCCAGGTTCAATCCATCAAACCAGGTACAAGCATCCTTGTAATTTTCGAAAGGATAGTCGGTCGAAAACATGATTCGATCTGCACCTCCCAATTCTTCAATGCAATACTTCAGGGTTGATGTCGAAAAGTGCCCTGATGTCGTGATCCAGATGTTGTCATGGAAGTACTCCCTGATGGCCCGCTTGCACGTCTCCTTCAATCCCAGCGGCTTCTTGACATCCTCGAACCAGTGGTTGATTCGCCACAGGTCGAAAGGAATGTGCTCTCCCATATGCCCGATCACCACTTGGAGTTTTGGGTGTCTGTCAAAGACTCCGTTGACAACCATGCCCAGCAGATGCAGGCTCACACCCTGTGCAAAGCTAAGAGGAGGACCGACCAACCATTTGCGATCAGCCCACAAGGTATCATACACCACACCCGTCGGCTGTTTGGGATGAAGGTAGAAGGGGACGTCGAGTTCGACACAAGTCTGCCAGAAGACGTCCCATTCAGGCTGATCGTAAAATATCAGCGACTTGCCGTCCGACGCTATTTGAACATCATTGACCAATGCGCCCTTGAAGCCATACTTTTCCACGCAGCGTCTCAATTCTGCCGCTGCCTCGGATGGGTCGTGCATGGACAAAGTCGCAAAGGAACCAAATCTGTCGGTCTTGTCTTTGATCTGCTCATGAATATAGTCATTGACCTGTCTTGCCAGCGACATGGCTTCCTTCGGGTCAGCCATATCCTGAATTCCCGGCGCCGTGTAGCTCAGGATGTGGTAGCCGACTCCATATTCGTTGGCATAGTCCAATCTGATCTTACCGACGTCACCGATTTCGCGAACGTGCTTGTCGGCATCAACAGCGAAGAAACCAGCCCACCATTTCGCCTTCTCGGCGAATTCTGGTAGGTTGAAATGGTCTTCCAACGTGATCTTGCCCCGCATTTTGAGGGCTTGCGCAGGGATTCCTGGTTGAGGTGAGAGGAAGACGTTTGGTATGTTGCCGGGACAGTGCCCTTTAGTCGTATGCTTTCAACAAACAGGCAGCCCGGCTCTTTATGCAATTCAATCTGGGAAAACTAACTGCCGCAATAGCCGTCGAGCGGGACGAAGACGAGCTGTTCAGAGTAGCTACACCCCGAAACCCCAGACACACACCTCAAGCAATAGGGATTGCCGTCCTGCAGTCGTCCTGCGAGAAGACATGGGTCCTGCAAGGTGGGGTTCGGATGGGGATGCGGAGGAAGTGGTGGCGGCCCGAACATCATTGTCGGCTATCGACCCTGAACTACTACGGCCTCCTGAATACCTTAGGTAGATCGTGTAATCTATCAATGGGGTGCCATTCGACGACAAACAGCAGCAAGGACAGTTTGTGTGGTAGGAGGGTCTCCTGTTTAATGTAAAGACTCGGTAGGTGTCTATTGGCCTTTCAGTACTAGGTATAGTCTTATAGATAAATCGTGTAATTTACCGCTAGGGTGCCATTCAACGACAAACAGCAGCAAAGATAATTCATGTAGCAGGAGGGTGTCCTATCAAATGCAATGCTAACTACTGCTATATACTTAAGGTCCGGGTGCTCGCCGTGACCAGGGCGTAAAATTCTGGTTGCAGCCACTTACAAGCGTAGTGGGAGGATGATGCTGGATTTTTTATTGATTGTGCTTCGTCAATTGTGCACACATCAAAAAGGCCGGCGAGATTGTACTCCCAGTCTTCGGGGAGGATATGCCGTCGTTGTTTGGCGGCCTCGTAGCTGAGCTTGAATCGTTCTTAGCGATACTTGATGACCGCTTGGGGGCCATGCCGGTACGCCAACGTCTGAGGAGTCGTAATGACGACTTTCCACATGTTTTCAGGATCGCCATTGAAGATCTTATGGTCTCGGGAGAGGGGTTCCCTTGATGACTGACTCTGAGCCATAAGGCTGTTTAGTGCCATAGTATCGCAGTGTCACGATGCGATCGGATATGTTGCGGAGCTCCTCCTCCCATTGTCTCACCCAAGATGGTAAAGTTGGTTTACACCCACACACCCTACCTAGCGAGCCTATCTCCAGGAGAAGTGGCATCTTCTGACCGGGAGCACATCTAGGATACAACTTCACTTCAACAGGTTCATGGCAGTGGGTACCTGGACAGCAAATCACTAGGAAGATACGGATACCGATAGAACTAATGGCCATCCTAACGTCAAGGACGAACGCTATCATATTCTGTACGAAGGATTCCAGATAGATAACGAGCAGCTATATCTATTTGAATCCGACGAGTTACAGAGGTCATCTTTTCTGGAAATCGGCTTGCTAGGTAGTTAAGCGAGTGTCATTACACGATTTACCCATGAGATCAATAGTACATATTTACGAAGGTACTGTGTGGCAGCGATTTGTCACGGATAGCTCCTTAGCAAAGATTCATGATGGGCCGTGCATAACTGATGACCATGGCTTTTCGGTCCAGGGCAGAACAAGGAAGTGAAGCAGCTTCTTGAATGAGTCAATGTTATGTAAATAATTCTTGATTAGGTAGGTTCTCAGGGTATCAGCAGATTTGGAGTGTTTGTACTCCGTAGTGTAGCATATCTAGTACAGAAGCCCAATGGACCTGTATCGCGTGAAATCAACGATCAAATGATTCTTGCTGCAATACTTGACACTCCCTCTACGGGCTGGCCGAAGCAGCAGTTGCGGCATGCGGATTCACAGGCTTTTCCTCATGGATATCGTCATCCAAGCTCGGAGTGTCCCTGTGAGTGGGGACAGCTTCATGTTCGACACCGTGAACCACATCTCGAGCAACCTCGACGTAGTCATAGGCGAACTCGCCAACTTCCGTCTCATCCATACCCATGATCTCCTCTTGGTCGGATGCACGGAGGTGGAGGCCCGGGATCAAGTTGATCAGGAAGAGGATAAGGCAGCTGAGGACGAATGAGTAGGCCATACCGGTAACTCCGTCGCAAAGCTGGTAGGCAAGCTGGATGTAGTGGTGATTGATCCAGCCACCGTCGATCTCGGAAAATCCATCAAGGTGGGCTATGTAATCGGCAGCGAAGAGACCGGTCAATAGATCTCCAACAAGACCGCCAACACCGTGGATGGCGAAAATATCGAGGGCATCGTCGATGTGAAGGAGGAACTTGAGCTTGGTGGCATAATTGCAAGCAATGCCTCCGACAACGCCGAAGATGACAGCAGCCCAGGCTGGAACGAAACCACTACCGGGAGTGATGGCGACAAGTCCAGCAATGACACCGCTGCAGAATCCGACGGTCGACCATTTGCGTTCAAGACGGTAGTCGAGGATACACCAAGTAAGACCACCAACGCTGGCGGCAAGGTTGGTAACAACCGCAGCCATAACGGCACGGAGGTTAGCGGCGAGGGCGGAACCAGCATTAAACCCGAACCAACTGGGATGTGGTTAGCAAGAGCCCAGGACGCGAGTGAAGCGAAAAACATACCCAACCCAGAGGAAAACAGTGCCAATAACAATCTGAGTGACGTTATGAGGACGGTAGTTGAGCTCGTGAGTGCCATGACCGCGACGTTTTCCGAGCATCAATGAGTAGGCCAGGGCAGCGGCACCGGAGGAAATGTGGACTGGTGTACCACCGGCGAAATCGAGGCCACCCATCTTGAACACCCAGCCGGAGGAGTTCCAGGTCCAGCAGGCGATTGGGTCATAGACCACGGTGGACCAGACAAAGGAGAAGACCATGGCGGGCAGAAGTCGACCACGTTCAGCAGCCGCACCAATGGCGAGAGCGACAGTAATAGCCTAGTTTGATTAATATTAAAATGCAACGATGAGGAGTAATAGGCCTCCTACAGCAAACATCCCCTGGTACACAGCGAACATCAGATCGGGAATCTTAGAGGAGCCAACCGAGGGCGCTCCCAGAAGGTTGCGAAAACCAAAGTTTTCCATGTTGCCAATAAATTTGCCGGCAGTGTGAGAGAAGGCGAGGGAGTAACCCCAGAAGAACCATTGGAAGGAAACCAAAGCGGTGGCTGCCATCGACAGCCAGATGAGGGAGAGTGCGGACTTGCGTCGGGCAAGGCCAGAGTAGAAGAATCTGGGAGGGTCAGTAAGTGTATGTGGACTATGGAGATGTCATGCCATACCCAACACCAGGAATCATGAGCAACACCAAAGCGGTCGAAGTGATCATCCATGCGATATCTCTGTGAGTCACCATGTTAGTTTAATTGCTTCTTGTGAGGGAGAAGCTGGAGGGCTTGCTCACCCTGCATTGTAAAAAAGATTGAGGTCTTCGGTAAGGGAGTCGCCGCCAGTCATGGAAGTTCCATTGTAGACCTCGAGCGGCACATATGGCAGCGCATCGAGACCTTCGGACATTTTTGCGGTTGACAGCCTGATGCTGTGCTTGAAGTTGTAACGTCGGCGGGATGCAGTCAGAGGTGAAGGCGATCAACAGTTGGGTATACAAGTCGCAACACAACGCAGGAAGAGAATGGTCTTGCGCAAGGTTGTGTCAGGAGGAGGAGGAAGGACCGCAGTCGGAAGAGAAGAATGGGAAGATGTAACACCAAATTGATCGGGCAGAAGCAATGAATATAGGAAGATGAGTCCGTGTTTGACGAGTCCACACTCCGAGCGGTGGACACTATTTCGGTAAACAGGGGACACTAACACAGTAGCAGAACCCTGCGTTCCCGAGACGGATGGCGTAGGCGACCCTGGTCCGTGGTCTGATAGCGTGGGATCTGGCGAGATGCAGATTTGAGCGTTGAAGTACGGAGTATGGTGTGGTGGAGTTCGGAGGAAGCAGTCGGGGTGGTAAGACTCGAGAAACACAAGGCGCGAGGCCGACGTTGGACGAATAAGATGGTGGGAATCGTGGGATAGGGCTAATTGGAGTCAGTTTGTTACACATTTACATTTGTATGCCAACCGGTGGCCTCTGCACGCTCATAGTTGTAGATGGTGTATTTCTGTATTGGTCAGATCCTGAATACTGCCTCACCATGTCAGCAACAAGACAGATATTGATGTTTCGGGCTTCTTGTGCCCTATTTTCTTTCTATTTTTCTTTCTGAAGATTGCTTTACTTTCTTCTGCCTCCTACTTCGTGTTTCTGGTTTCAAACTGAGTATCACAACCAGGCACCCCTAGGGATGGTTGAGTGCTAGGGACGTTCCTTTGATGGTGGTTGAAAAAAGTCTTCTGGGTATGATAAGCATTTTGTCTACCATTGGCTCCCGAAGCCACTACTAGACGAATGCCAAGTGGACGCTCGTCCTCATTCGTGCCGCAAATTGGATCCTTCGGGAGATCACGCGAGATCCACTGATAAGCAGGCACATCTTCAACCTTCCTATGCCTAAGCTACGCCTAATGCTGTGTCACCTACTAGCCTACTAGGCACCCAGCTAGGTACTCATAGCCTTGCTAAGTTCTTTGGTGGTTACCGAGAAATCGCTTCTTTCATGCTTACCGAGCGAACCTCGTGGCAACTGCAGGTAAATGTCACACTTGGAGGCAGGGGTACTACTACCTCAAAGGTACGGAGTACGGAGACTTCTGGGCGAGATGGTTCAGTTGTGAGTACGGAGCACGTGCATTTGAAAATGACAGTTGCCGATTTCAGCTTCCTCAAGTCTTGTGTCTTGTGTCTTGGTGTACCACAGTATATCGCGCCTCTCGTATCATGCATGCAGAGGGCGCACACTCCAGAGGGCGACTACTGTATCTAATTCCGTCCTATTCAGCCTCGACGGCTTGGCCTCGCCTGTTGCAACAGACCATTCGTCCACGATTGATGCCCAGCATTCCCCCAGACTATATCACAGTACACCAAGACTGGAAATATGCGACTACGCCTTTCTGACTCTTCCCAAGCATCTCCATACACTACTTCTCATGCCTCAGGAGACGCGTTCAAGCACACCACCGTCTACTACGAAATGCCGAACATCCGGCTGGACAATTATTCACCATCTTCATTGGATTGATCAGACCTACCTTATCTGAGTGCATGATTATTATTGTTTCGTTTCGTGAAGTAACTACCTGTTGAAAGTTCTTCCAATATCGACCCACTCCATGTCCGCCTGGGGCCGATGACAGACAGACAGGTCTGCCTTTTCTTCCGAACCTACACGAGGTACTACGTTAGTATCTGAGCGCTTTCATTGGCCAATTCGGTCGATAACAGTCAGTTCGACAAGTCATCGCCTCGTCCATTTGTAAATCGCTGACAGCACCCATGGGCCACGGTACCTCTAATCCACGGAACCATGTTGAACCATGTTTGGGAACCAAGCGCACGCGCACCGACATGTTGGGACCTGGTACGGAAGTGTACGGAGTACTCGTGAAGCATATTGACACTGGTTTACCAATGCAGCCGAGAGAGGCCTGGCACGTCTTTCACATCAGCAGGGCACGTGAAGACGTGAGGCCCTGTCATCAGCCATACGATACTATTATTACTATGTACGGAGTACGTCCTGACTTGACCACGCAATAAATATCTCGCTGAAAGGTTTTCGATCATTCCGTCATCAAACCGGCGAGGCTCTGCGGAACGTCGGCTTGTGGAGTGACTTCATTCACATATCAGACCAATACCTAGGTATCAACGGGTCGCCGGTTCACAATTCCTGTGCGGTCATGATAGGTCTTTGAGCGGGTTGACGAGAGAGACGGCCTCAGACTAGGTACTGTGGTACGTATCTTGGACAGCTAGACTCTTGCGAAATGGCATGTTGGATTGCGTTGCGTTGTTATTGACTTCGAGCAAGTTTCGAGTTGTGTTACACGAGGTGCACAACTGGATTCTATACCTCTCCAGGCCTTTGTTTTATCGACGTGGTTAACGACCGCCTAGCACCCCGCCTAACACCCCGCCGGTTACCGCCTGAGGGATGGTCCGAATCTCCATTCCAAGTTTTTGGGCGCGTGAAAGTGGGAGTCAAGTTGCAAGTTGGCAAGATCATCCACCCATCGGATCGAAAATCCTGCAATCAATTCGTGACGCCTCATCAGAGCCCAACGAATCGTCGATAGTGACATCGGACGCCGGCTTCCTGAGACTGTGAACGTATTACGGAGTAAAGGACCATGGCATCAGTGGCTAAGAAGATCATAAAAGAAAAATAATCCTTTCCCACCCACACCTACCTATTGTGTACACAGTAGTTGATCGTTTATATTATTGCAAAGCGACATGCACATGCAACACCCGTAGATCAACCAGGCTGTTGGCGACATGCATCTGCCCGTTGCAGGCAATGGCCTAGCCATCAGTCAGCCTCTTTATCAGCCACACCCACAGTCACAGGCGGTCTCCTCAACGGTAGCAGGCGCACCACCACCAACACCTGGAGCTGGAGAGTCTCCAATTCTGCTGCGTTCTTCACTGCCACCATTGCCTCTCCAAGCGCAAACCCAAATCGTCGCGCCTTTGCCTGTCCGCAATTTCGCCTCAAGACTCGGTCCTCGTGCTCCTAAAAGTGACGACCAACGAGTCGAAGAAGGTCGACTGCCTCTCGTCATGGAGCACGAAGAAATGCCTACTCTCCATCGGACCAGCGGTGCTTCCTCCTCTGGCTCCGATGAGGATCTTAACGCCTCCGTAACATACGGATATCCTACCTCTTCCTCCTACGATCCCGCCGAATCCGCAATCAACTTCACCCCTACATCTTCAATCTCCGCATACACTCCTTCGAGCGGCTTTTCATCAGGTCTGTCTTCTTGGAATTCATATGGACCCAGACCAAGAGGGGGAAGTGGTGCCAATCCGTCCACCATGGACAGATCATTCTCGGCAGAATCACAACCTGCGCCATCAGAACTGCGTAATTCGAGGCCGATAGGTCCTTTGCGGACACCTTCCAATACCTACGCTCCTCCAAGACGACCTCCTCAATTGTCCTCTGTAAATTCCAAGCGGATGCACTCGTCAGGTACGATGCGAAGCTCTAGAAGAGACCCCAATGCTCAGTATAAAGCCCAAGAGAAGGCGTATGTACAGCGGATGAGGCAGCAGCCGCAGGATTGGTTGGACAACGACCCTCGAACGCCCAGCATCGGCTACAGCACAGATGATGAGACGGACGAAGAGTCACCCTTGACCGAGCATCCTTTTGACGACCCCTATGATCCCGAGACCTTGATGTTCCTGGGCAATGAAGACAATCTGCAACCGTCAGGCGAGGAGCTACAAAATCCCCAAAACAGGGAGCGGCTGGAGTGGCATTCAATGCTGGCTTCCGTCCTCAAGGGTGATGTGGTCAAGCAAGAAAAGCAGAGACTCATTGGCACGACCGAACAGAAAACCCGTACCGAGATCGGCACAGAAATCTGGCTAGGAGCAAGATCAAAGTACTATGGGCGCCCGCTACAAATGCAGAAGAAATTCATCGAAGAGAGCCGTAACAATCTTGGGCCTGTCATTGAGAGTATCATTGCCTTTGAGATCAAGGGTGAAACCGTGGTCGGCAAGTCACCCATGGAACAAGTAGAAGAGGCCGTCTCCCACATTGAAAAGTGTGAATGGCTATACTCGTCGAGAAGGGAGCTGGAAACTGCTCAAACCAGGGCGGCCTCGGATGCCTTTCAAGACAGCTGTGATGCTATTGTCTCATGGCACAACATAACCCAATCCATCAACACAGAGCTCGCAGTCCTTCAGTCTTGGGTCGGTAACCCGGAACTCGACTTCAGCAAGCAGAAACGCCGCTCCAGCCACGACGGAGACTTGGCAGACGAGTCTTCTTTCATCGATCGAATCTTGAAAGAAGATGGTCTCAAGTCCCTGCAGGGCGACAAGAGCATGTTCAAGGGCATCAGTCAAGTCATCAACAAGGCAAAAAGCACGTTGATCCAGAACGCCGAAGCCTTTGCAGCCCGTCACCTGCCCCCCTACATCGAAGAACTCTTGACCTTGATCAATTTCCCGTCTCGATTGATCCAAGAAATTATTCGCATGCGCTTATCCTATGCTAGGAAGATGAAGGAGTCAGCCCAGCAGTCAACCATGATCATCGATCAGATGATCTCACAATTTCAAATTCTGATGCGGCTTGCTTGCCTGATAAAGCAGCAGTATCTCGCAATATCACATCCGGAGCCTGGATGGGATTTGCCCCCTTGTATCGACGAGGCTTTCGACTCCGTCATTGTTGAAGCTCTGAAATTCTACTTCAAGATGCTCAACTGGAAGTTGGGTGCAAACAAGAACACCTTCCGGGAAGCAGAAATCCTCGAACAGGAATGGGGCTTCTCAAATGAGATCGGCCGCCAACTGGAGGGTGGAGATATCGAAGTTGCAGAACAATTCAGCTCTCTGACGGCAAAGTCCCTCCTCCGATTGACTGCATCCTTCGAGCGCGAACTGCGATCCAAGCCGGACGAAAGCGCCCAAGACATGGAGAAGCGATATAAGACCATCCTGGACTCGGTGCGTGTTCGCCAACGGAAATTGTTCCGGTTCTCGCGAATTCTGCGACAACGCTTTGAAAACGCCACCGAGTTCAACCTGGCCATGGACGCAGAACAGCTGCAAAGTTTCAGCGAGTCGCTGACCATGACTGATCATATTCTCCTGGACGTTGGCCCGAACAGCCCTAAGGGAGTCCATTTTGTGGCCTCGCCCTCGCTTTGGGGCAGACACAAGGAGATCCAGTCAATACTTGGGACGTCCTTCCACGCAGACGATGCACCAGAGGATCCCTCCAATCCCTACATCTTGGTGATCAACCCAGAAGATCCGATGTCTTGGGAAGGTCAGAGAATGGACGTTGACGTCCTGGAACTGCCCACCGATGTTAGACTCGGCCGTCTTCGGCTGGTCGCTGATGGGTCTGCGCTCCGGCTGCAAGGTGCTCGGATGGAATTTGCCAACGCTGTTGGCCGAGAGCTTGATGTGGTTATCGAACAAAGAGCCAACCTGTCAAGGGTCAACCAAGAACTGGGCAAAATCAAGAAGACCACCTTCAAGCTGTCAAATACTATCATGGAGAGTGTCGAGGTCATCCGGTCCCAGAATGGCGGTATTGCTAGTCCTGAGCTGGTCCAGTCATGCTTTGCCTTTGCCACCGAATTTGGCAAAAGATCACTGACATACATGGACGCCAACCGGAGGATGATGAACAATTTGAAATTGACCAGACTGGCTTTGGACTGGATCAGCTTTATTTGCGATGATTGCGACGCCGCCGATCGGCGGACGTTCAAATGGGCTGTGGTGGCGTTGGAGTTTGCCATGGCTATGACGCGGGGAAGAAACATTCTGGACATCAGCGAAGAGGACTACAAACGAATCCGGAGCAAGGTCGCTGGATGCATGTCGGTTCTAATCTCCCACTTCGATATCATGGGCGCGAGATCCACCCTGGCTGCGCAACAGGAAAAGTCCAGGATGGAAGCCTTGTCCGGCATGAACAAGCGGCTTGACTTCAATAAATTGAGAAATGACAACGACTGCCGTCAGGAGATGAGCGAGCAGAGACTCACGCTACTCAATGCAATTGATCAGGCTCGCGAAGAACGTGGCACAAAGACGTCGCTTGGACGGGTGCTGGAAGGTTCCAACGAGGCTGACCGATCGCTGACATTCCTGTCCGCGTCCGCAACCAACATCACCATGAGATGGCAACAAGGACAATTTGTTGGGGGCGGCACCTTTGGCTCCGTGTACGCCGCTCTCAACCTCGATACCGGTACTTTGATGGCTGTGAAGGAGATTCGTCTGCAAGATCCGCAGCTCATCCCGACCATTGTCAAACAGATTGGTGATGAGATGGGTGTGCTGGCCGTACTGGATCATCCCAACATTGTCTCCTATTATGGCATTGAGGTCCATCGAGACAAGGTCTACATCTTCATGGAGTACTGCTCAGGAGGCTCAGTTGCCGGTCTGCTCGAGCATGGCCGGATCGAGGACGAGACTGTCATCATGGTCTATGCGCTGCAGATGCTGGAGGGTTTGGCCTATCTACATTCGGCCCACATTGTACATCGGGATATTAAGCCCGAGAATGTGCTTCTCGACCACAACGGTGTCATCAAGTATGTCGATTTTGGCGCAGCCAAGATCATTGCTCGACAAGGACAGACACTTATGGCTCCGGAACCGCCTAAACGTATTACCACTGAAGGTCCTCATATTGCCAATAACGGGCCAGCCGCAAGGCAGCCACAGAAGACCATGACGGGGACACCCATGTACATGTCACCTGAAGTGATTCGAGGGGACGGGCCAGCAACATCTCGGTTTTCTGGAGCTGCTGACATCTGGTCCCTTGGTTGCGTGATCCTTGAGATGACTACAGGACGCCGGCCTTGGTCAACGCTCGACAACGAGTGGGCTATCATGTACAACATCGCTCAAGGTAACCCACCTCAGCTGCCTGCAGAAGACCAACTCAGCTCCTCCGGGTTAGACTTTTTGAAGAAGTGCTTTGAACGAGACCCGGCCAAGAGGAGTACGGCGGCCGAACTGCTACAACATCCTTGGATCGTGGAGATACGAAAAATGGTGGTGGATGATTCTGATGTCCAAACACCAAGAAGTGACTCTAGCGGAGGCATGTCTCTACCCAGTCGGCAGAATTCTTCAGTGATGTAAGGCTTGGATGAGCACCTTGCTTCATGTCTATATAGGGAATTATATCTTATTGTCCGGAGTATTTCTGGCAGATATATCAAAGATCTCTGGTTCCTCGTATTAGGTCGTCGTAGATTTGTGTCCAGAACCAGCTGCCGTAAGCCCCGGGGTAGGATCCTGTCCGGGAAGATGCGCGGCGCGTGACAATTGGTTAAAGTGACTGGCTGTACCTGCGGATGCCTGCCCAGGTGGTATTCTCGATTCATTGGGAGGAATCTAACTTAGGTGGTAGGCCCAGTAGGGGAGTCGGTGGATGGCCCGCTGACTCGTTGGGTTTCATGCCTCGGAAAGAGCCAAGTTTGTCTGACGTTGGCCTTCCGGCCTTGTCGGGATTCGATCTGATGGGTCTTCAGGGTCTCTCTCTCTTTTCAAACAACCTTGGAAACCAGCGAGTTGGTTGCAGAGCAGAGGTGTCTATTGTCTTTGTTGTATACTGTAATATCCCAGTACAAACGACGTATTCTTTCATCACTCTCCATTCGTTTGACGCAAATCTGGTTTCTGAGCATATAACTTACGACACTATATACAGATTGATATCTTGTCCTGCATCTCTCCCGCAGTCCTGCGCAATCACCCTCTAACGCATAATGCCCTGTTCCTCAACTCGCCATGGACGGTGACAGACGGAGCGACTCGAATCCGTTTTCGGATAATGCTGCAATTCAAGACGAACGAGAAGCCATTGTCGAATCGACCTTGAGCGTCGGTCGCAATGCCACCCTCACTTTAGGCACCGACGCGGTGATTGTTCTAGGTTAGGAACCCCAGTCACGACCAAGGCCTCTTTCTGATCTTTTTTGCAGATGACGGACTCCGCAGAGACTCGGGCTTTGACTGCTTCGGGTTGTTGCGACAAAGTACGTTGCTGTCACTTGTCGGCACCTCCAGCACTGACCTTGAACAGAAACCACGAATACCCGCTCGATACCCTACTTCAACGTTCTATGGACAGAAATCGTCAAAGACGAGTTGACCATCCGATATGCGAAACCAACCTCCAAGTCCGCGAATTCTTCCGTCAACGTTGCATACATCAATTACACGATCGAAAATTCCACATTGGCACAGGAGAAGGCCTGTAGATGGGTAGAACGCCTACTAGACCGCGCCTACGGAAGGGCGCAACGCAATAAAAGAGTAAAGTTGCTGATCAATCCCTTTGGCGGAGCAGGCAAAGCTCCCAAGATATACGCAAAATCCATCGAACCTATATTTGCCGCAGCGCGGTGCGAAGTCGACGTCGAACGGACCACGCATTCAGGTCACGCACTAGAAATATGTGAGAACCTGGATATCAACGCTTTCGATGTCGTTGCGAGCGCCTCAGGCGATGGGCTTCCTCACGAATGCATCAACGGACTGGGGCGAAAACCCAACGCAGCGGAAGCCCTGAGAAAAGTCGCCGTGGTGCAGTTACCTTGTGGCACGGGGAATGCCATGTCGTGGAACCTCACGGGTACGGGAGAACCCAGCACTGCGGCACTCTGCATTGTCAAAGGACTCCGTACACCGATGGACCTGGTCAGCGTGACGCAGGGTAACACCAGAACCCTGTCGTTCCTCTCGCAGTCACTAGGCATAGTGGCTGAAAGTGATCTGGGCACGGAGAATATCCGGTGGATGGGCGATGTGAGATTCATATTCGGCTTCCTGGTTCGGTTGCTCGGAAAGACGGTATATCCTATGGACATTGCTGTCAAGACGGAGATCGAGGACAAGGAGGATATCAGACGGCATTATGCTGAGCATATGGCCAACCGGAAAAGACAAGGCGGCGCGCTATCACATGCCGATCTGGATGGACCATTGGATACATCGACCGGTCTGGGTTTGCCTCCTCTACATTATGGAACAATCAACGACCCTCTTCCCGAGGACGCTGGATGGACGCCAATGATGTCGTACCCGAACATAGGCAATTTCTATTCCGGCAATATGGCCATGATGGCGGCCGATGCGCCCTTCTTCCCGGCCTCGTTACCCTGCGACGGCTTGCTTGACCTTATCACGATTGACGGCGATATCAGCCGCATGAAAGCCGTTGACCTGCTGCTGTCGGTCCCCAAGGGGACATTCTTTGACAAGGAGTGTGTGCGTTACCGGAAAGTCTCGGCCATCCGCGTGGTGCCCAAGTTTGGAAGTATGGCGAAGCGATCCGAGAACGAGGCGCGACAGAACAAATTGGGCCAGATGCTCGATCGGATCGGAGCGGCTGGGAATGGACGTAACGCCTCTCGCGACGGCGGGTATTTCAGCGTTGATGGCGAGAAGATGCCCTTTCAACCGTTTCAGGTAGAGGTGCACAAGGGCCTCGGGACGGTGCTGAGTAGGAATGTGGGCATGTATGAGTCCATTGGGCCGCAAGGGTGGGAAGACGTCGATATCAGTGGCACGATGGCGAAGGCGAAGGCGAAGGCGAAGGCGGCGGGTGAGGTGTTATGACGGTCTGATGCAGGTTGGATCCGTCGTCGTAGGAAGACTGGTCTCCTGCCATGTTATACCCCGGAAGAGGAGCATTAGAGCATCAGAGCATCGAGCATCACGGAAGGTCAACTGTGGAGTATTTGGAGGCGTGTCAATATCTGAAGTTTGGTACTTGGTCCCGTTCATTGAGAGACGGATACCTGGTACACTGGACGCTGGTGAAAGCATGATACCCCTGGTATTGTTTTGGTGGATTGTTTGCAGCTTAGATCTGATACATAATTTGACATTCTATGACTGTGATAGTTACTGTGACGGTCGGATTCTAATAGCCGCCGGCGATTGACAATCCTCAATTTGTCCCCTTTTTCGACGTTCTGATCATCTTCTCCTTAGTCTTCTCCTTGAAACCTGTACGAGTAATTCGTGACAACGCGATCCAAGGGTTTATTTAAATTTCCGGTTGAAGACGTACGAGTACTGTAGTGACTGGACATATCGACCCACATGGTGATCTACTATGTATATCATAGCGACCCACATCACAACTACCTCAAGGAGGTGGAAGGTGGGTTTAATTGACAGACCCTCATCATGGTGTAAGTGGGTTGTCCCAAGAATCTACTCCTAACTCGCCCCTAGACGTCCTTGACGTGCACCGGCACACATTTCCCCTTCGCCTCACCCACCATGGTACAATACTGTGTATTGTCTAAATCATTCCCCAGACTGGGGATTCCTCAAGTCCGCACACTCTGGGCCCCCAGGCCATAATGCGATCCGAATCAACATGCGAGAGCGTGGGGTCTCTGGAGAGCTCGCATGCGCCCACGACCTACCAATGTGGGTTCACCTCGAGTACTCTGTGTGCGGACTGGGATTCTCGCGAATGAAGGCTCGCTGAGATGGGCTCTTCTGGAAAGGGATCGCAATAATGCCAGTGCCATCGGCCAGAAGCACCGACAATATCAAGTCTCTCTTTTCCCGCATCCCTGTCCTTCCCCAGCGTATCCATTCCATTTGAGTCTTGAGTGCCTGACTTTGATCCTTGTGTCGACTCCTTGAAACGGGATATTCAACACAGACTACAGTCCAGTCATCTCATCTCAACTCACACCCTTGGAAGAAGAGAACAAATAACAGCAGCAATGGCGGAAGAGAAGATGCGGCCTGGAACTAATGTCGGCCCCTCGCATGTCGAGGAAGCCATCCCCGTCGACTTAGTCGATCCTCATCGAGCGGCTTTGGAATACAACCCCGAACATGCCGAGACACCATCGCTCTCGACCATCCTAGCCGTCATAGTAAGTCGAGGGGAGGGCAGAGGAGAGCATCTTTTGTCTTGTTTCCCTGTCGTTTCGCTTCGTTCCGCTTTGTAACGAATATGGCCACTGGCTGACTCGCAACCACCATACACACAGTCTTTGGCTCTCTCCTACATCTGCCCGATATCATGCGGTTTCGCACTTGTTACGGGCATCCTCGTGCGCGTGGGTACAGAGCTCGGAGACACCGACAACAAAATCACTTGGCTGGTGGGAGGCTGGTCCATCGCATCCTCCGTGTCGTTCTCCGTGGCCGGAAACCTGAGTGATGTGTTCGGCCGGCGATGGACCATCGTGTGTGGCCAGCTCTTCAACATTGCAGGATCAGTATGTTCTCTCTCTTCCTGCCTCTCTCGCTGAGAGTGCCGAACAGCCCATCACATTTCCCGTACATGAGATGGCTAACTGGCATGTCAGGCTGTGGCGGCAACAGCGCACTCGGTGGAACAGATCATCGTGGGTTCGACGCTCCTGGGCTTTGGATGCGGCATCGTCTTCGTCAGCTATGCAGGCATCTCGGAGATGCTCCCTAACAAATGGCGGTAAGTTTACTGCGCTCTGATGGCACGACTTAAAAGCCAGGTCGGGTTGGGATCTAACATCCATTTTCTCCTCCAGTGGAACAGGCCTTGCATTGACCGAGGCTGCCATCAATTTCCCCTTTGGCATCGCGAATGTCCTGATTGCCACCCTCCTGGCCGTGTACACGAAACAAGGATGGCGGTGGTGTTACTATCTTGGACTCATTTTCGGGGTCATCAGCCTGGTCGGCACGTTGCTCACTTATTTCCCACCCTCGCGGCCTCAGTACGACTACGAGACGACGCGGTGGCAAGAATTCAAGCAGCTCGACTTCTTGGGTCTGTTTCTGTATACCACGGGTCTTACGACGTTCCTCGTCGGCTTGACTTGGGCAGGCCAGCCTGGACATCCTTGGAAGAGTGTGTCGGTCATTGCTCCGATCATTGTCGGGTTTGTCACTCTGATGGCCTGCTTCGCTTACGACTTCACCCTGGCTACGCGGCCTCTGTTCCCGCTGCCCGTTTTCAAACAGGTCCGGGAGTTTACCGTGCTGTTGGGAATTGTCTTTGTTGCTGGTAAGACTTGACACAATCCCACTCCACACCATGTATATCCCGTCCACCTACTAACATAGTCCGCTACAGGCATGATCTTTTACTCCATGTCGGCTCTGCTCCCCCAAGGCTCGTTGTACACATTTACTAGCAACCCCTGGGAGATTGGCTATATTGCCCTGCCCAACGGCGTGATGCAGGTACGCTAGACCCTGCCTACTCTCCCCCCAATCGACTCAGAGACGAGGGGTTGGTTGGTTCTTTGTTTTGTCTCCGTTGCTGACGAAATTCCACTGCGCAGTTCGTATTCGGCGCCGTCGCGACCGCATTCATGGGCAAGATCAAGCGTCTCAAGGCGCAAATGCTTGTCGCGCTCGTCATCCAAACCATCTTCACGGGCTGTCTGGCCGCCGTCGTCGAACAGCACAAGATCGCCTGGGCCGCACTGCAGGCTTTCTCGGTCGGACCCTTCGCCCTGGTTGTGCTCGCCTGCTACGTGACGGCCGGGTTGAACATCCCGCTGAAGTACCTGGGCCTGGCCACGGGCCTGATCGGCACGTTCCGCAGCATGGGCGGCAGCGTGGGCAACGCCATCTTCAACGCCATCCTGCAGGGCGTCATCTCCAAGGATCTCGGTCCCGCCATCGCCAACGCCGCTCTGACACAAGGCTTCGACGCACAATATCTGGACCTCCTGATCCCCGCGACCATCCAGACCGCCGTCGGCATCCCCCACGCCTTCGACGCGATCCCCGGAGGAATCCAACCTGCCGTCGAAGCCGCGGCGCTCCGTGCCTTTAGGCAGGTGTACGGCAAGGCGTTCCGGATGGTGTTCTTCGCCACGATCCCGTTCGGCGTCATGGCCATCGTGCTCGCGTGCGTCATGCGCGACTCGTCCATCTATCTGACCAACCACACTGCCGTGCATATGGAGAGGGAGGGCATCTTCGACAATACTGGTCCGAGTAACAAGGTGGGCAAGATGACGCATACGCATACGGGTCCTGGCTTGGTCAAGGCTACGGCGAAGGACGAGGAAGGGGCTTCACATCACGCTGAGAGTAGGTGAACCGTTGACCGAGCTAGCTGGCCGTCGTGCAACGATGTCGTATAGTATATGCGTGCGTGGGTGTCGATAGTTACAACTATGTACATCTCATCCATGGCCGCTAGGAGGCCTATAACGAATGTACCTAACTAGACCGCCGTGCTGCCCTGTTGTAAGATGGCTCCAAAAGGGACGATTTGAGGATTGTCGAGCGACAGCCACTTCTCGCGTCCAATTACTACAGTGACATGTCACGGTCGGAGAGTGCTCCAGCGAGCCAATCGATGGGAATTGTTGTTTTTCTATACCAAATAAACTGTACTCCAAATGGACTGTGTTCCAAGTGCTTCAAAAAGATTTTGAACTCGTTGATTCCAGCGGAAGAACAATGATACGCAATTTTGACCCTAACCAGCAATCCTCCCGAACAATGCCTCTGCTCGATATATAAACTACAATTTGCTTCTCAAGTTCGTCCGCTCATCCTTCTTGAACAGTACCTTCGAGTCGGGATACGGGTCGAAGACAATGCTGTTCAACGGATTCACCTCGCTTGCCCGATGAAACATGTCCTCGTAGACCTTGCCATCGTACCGGCCCAATGAGCTGTCGAGTTGCCAGTCTGGGAATTTCCATGCATCTACCAATCTTACGGCATGAGGACGGATCTCCTCTAGCAACTTCATCACAGCTTTTGTGCGGGCGAGAGTGATCTGGCGCACGGTCACTGCGGCGCAGGAGTAGAATTCCGAGGCTTCGCGCTCCAGGGTGTTCAAGGCATACAGGTGGAAGAGCTTATGCAGCAGACTGACAGTCTCAGGGTCGAGTTGTTTCGTCGTGTTGCTGTCGTTGAGTGCTTCATGGAAGTTCTTGACAATCATATACTGGGCATGGGCGGTGGAGAGGCGCCAGAAGTCGACCAACAGAGAGTTCCAGGATTGTTTGTCCTCGTCGCGGTGACGGAGGGCTTCGAAAGTCAAGAAAGCAACACGCCAGGCGAATGCGTCGACGAGATCTTGGTCATTGCCAAGGACGTCGAAGGCGGCACCAATGTCTCGTCGGCGGATGAATTCTTTGAGGAAACGCGTAGTGTCGTTGGGCGCGGCTTTGCCCTGGAGGACTGATCGTGCCGACTTGAGAAGGTACCGAGAAACTTGCTGGGTCAACATGTAGTTGTCGCCTTCCCAGGTAACGGTTGGCAGGTAGTCGGCGTACCAGCTGCCGATTCCGGAGAACGAACTGTAACCGTGACCTCCGCATGCACGACGACAGACCTCGAGGCCTTCAGCGGCGGTCGTCGATGCGAGTGCTTTCAAGGCACAGCTGGTGGCGTGGAGGTCTGCGAGCAAATCGGTGCCGGGATTAAGTTCTTCGGGGCCAGGGGCGCGATTGGTGTCGGAGAGTTTGCCTACATCGCCGTTCATGCGCTTTTGGTTCTCCGAGTACAGATTGATCATGCCTCTGCCAGTGAAGTGGAGGGCATAGGTGGCTGCAAGGAGAGGGAGAAGACGGATTTGTACCATAGTGTAATTGAGGACTTGATTCTCGCCGGGCTCATTTGCCGGAGCGTCTCGGTCCTGGAATTGACGTCTGACAGCACAGTATCGGGTAGCGATGGTGACACCGCGTGCTAGGACGGATCCTGACTGCAGGACGATGTTGCTTCGGACCCAAGTTAGGGTACCATAAATAAGGGATGGATTCGACGGTCGGACGTATTTGTTGGTGTTGGGGTCGACTCGAGAGAAGCGAGCAAGCATATTGACGTGGGGAATTTTGACCCTCTTGAAGAGGAGGAAGCCATTGTCCATGGTGTTGTAACCGAATTTGGGACCAATGTCGCCAACATGGATGTTTGGTAGAGGCTCGTGGGTCTTGAGATCTCTGATCTGGACGACAAATGGGTGAGGACCGTGGTTTTTGCCATTAATGAAAAGCTGAGCCATAACAACGGCATAGTTGGCGACCTTTCCAAGTGAGCCAATCCACCATTTTGAGGCAGTCAAGTAGGGAGAATGTAGGGTGAAAGTCTTGTCGTCGGAATTCCAGGTTGCAGTGGTCTCCAGTCCTCTCACATTGGAGCCATGACCAAGTTCCGTCTGGGCGTAGCAACCGATGATCTTATATGCCTCTGCCTTTTCGAGGAAGATTTTCTGCTGTTCAGGTGTGCCTTGCTCTCTGAGTGTGACGAGGAACATGCTCGCATGAAGCCCATAGGGTGTAGGCTCGCTGACGAGTTCATTGGCAGCCTGGAACTCTTCTCTTGTCCACTTGTGCTTGACTTGTAGTTGTTGCAATCTCTTTCCTCTTGCCAGTGCAGCCTCTATCCTGGCTGTCCGGCCTCTGAAGTAGTTCTGGGATTTATCAAAGACTGGCTCGGCTTGGAGGATATTCAGGAGTCTTTCGTTCCTCTCCAAGATTTCCTTTGTGAACATGAAGTCTGCGAGTTGGTCGACATTGAGGTTCGATTTGGCTCTCTCTTGTTGAAGAAGCTCAGAACCTTGGGGACCAGAAGGCTTGAGGGCCTTGACCCATTCTGGATTGGACGGCATGGTGTTGTGACTGTTTATGGAGAGAAACGGGAGAGGAGTGAGGGTAGAGGTAGAGGTAGAGGAGATCCGGCGGGGATGTCTTGGAAAGGGAGGTTTGATGGTATTTCAAGAGCCGAGAAGAATAATCACAAGTGTTGTTGCAGCCATTGTGACATTATTATTGAATGACGCTGACAAGGAGCCGACTGTTCGGAATGCCGAGGTAGTTGCCGGATGTGGACTAGTGTGATTAGTCTTATCGAGGGGCCCACTGGGGATCTCAACTGCGCACGTAAGATTCCAGGGATCTCTCTACCACAGTACACTGCCACGGCTACATACTATACAATCATTCTCCATTAATTGCCACCTCCGGAGAAATCACGGTCACGCTCCCCTGACTCTCACGCTTCCATCCAGCGCTCCCGGATCGTGCTCACCCTGGAGATGTTCTTCGCCCATGAAATCTACCTCGGCACGCTCACATCAACCTCGCGATCCAGCCCTGTGATGTTGGGGACGCCTCATCTGCGCATGGCAAGTTTGTTCACTCCCTCTCTTCCATCATTACCATGGGACATGGCCACATCAATACAACAACCGAGGAGGGCTGCGGGTAAACAGATGCTTATATACGGTGAGGGTAGGGCATGGTTTCTTGCCTCACGGGTAAGTCAGGTCTCATGTGAATTCTTGTCGATTTGCGAGTATCCTTCTCTCTGTGGTGTGCTCCAACGCCTCTATATACTGGCTGGACCTTGTGGACGTCCTCATCTCCGCCATGAGAGTGTGAGCACTAGAGCTTTGCATGTCTGTGGACGGAAAAGGTCACATTGCTAGGCAAGGACCTCATGGAGATGATACATCTCTATTCCGCATTGGCATCGTCCGGGCTGGCGAATTCAGATGATGCTGATATCCGATTTTCAACCAGCAGAAAGGTGGCCAATATGGCGCTCCGAAAATCTAGAGTGTTGTGACTCTCTTCGGATCGGCCAGTTCCAAGTGTGCGCCAGCTGGCATGCCGGTCCCAATACGACCCGACATTTCAATGTCGCTGCCGGAGATGCTGTTAAAGCCACTATCAGAGTGAGGAAGGGCTATCTCCCTGTCGAATCCTGCGCTATCGTTGACAAGGCCGTACTTGACTGGCTTGCCGCCAACCTGGTTCAGAAGTGCCTTCGTTGGGGCGCTGGAATCTGCCTCTTTCATGATGGGCGCATCAAATGCTTTTGCCGTCTCAAGAGGACTCATTGACACTTTCCTGCCGAGACGCCAGAAGCCATTGAATGTTAAGAGGACCGACAAAATAGCCAGCGCCGATACCAGTGTGGCGATTGCCAAAAATACATGGCTGGTCTTATATACGGTGTGACTTCCTGAGGCTTGCGCAACGACGCTTTGGGTATCACTGCCGTTTGCTGTAGCGACTGCGGTGCGAAAAATCAACTCTCGCGCTCCTTGAAGGAAGTCGGCAAGCGGATCTGTGAACTATGCTCAACGAAATGAGTTAGCAGGTTGCTTGATATCTGAGCCATAGGATAGAAAGGGAGTCACTATCTGACCCCGACCTCAAACAGGGGTCTTGTTGAACAAGGTGTCGGGCTCAGCCGACTGTGCAAGGTTTCCGTCCGCATATTTCGGGACAGTATAGAGGGCACTTACATAGACATCACACGTAGGCTGACCCCCGACATCATGAGCATAGGCGATTGATGATTCACTTTGTGCACCAAAGAACTCCCAACCAATTGCGCCTCCAATTTGGAACTGTAAATCAGTGTTGTATTGGTTGGCAAGTGCCAGGAAAAGGCCTCCATAGGTCGTTGTCCCACCTAGATGAGTCTCACTAGTGAGCGCATCAAGATCCCCGACGACTGTATCATCCCAGATCGTTGTCGCAGGGTCTAGGCCGACTGTAGAGGTAGAACCATCAATCACTACTGGATACTTTACCGACCCTCCCTGCAGCGTGCAGTTGGTTATAGCCAAGTTACCTGTACATCCAGCCTTGGGCTTGATTTGGACATTGAGGTTGAACGTGGTTGGATTGTCAAAGACAGCATACTCGACCCATGCGCCAAATACCGTGGGGCTGTCGTAGCTGCCCCCGGATACGTTGTACCTCACTTCATATGATGCACAGTTGACGTAAAAGCCCGCTCCAAGTACGTTGGCTTTGCAAGTTCCCGTGCAGGCGGAATCCAACTTGATCGGTGATCGGCCATAGTAAGCTCGTGCAGTGGTCGAGAAGTTGCTGGTAAGCATGTTGACTGAATCGCTTCGGCTTGTTACGATTCCTGTAAAACCTCGTGGGATGAGTTTGTTGACCTGGAGGTCTAGTCCTTGCTGACTCGTCACGGTCGCATTGCTAATTGTTGAGGCACGTTGAAGCAGAGGACCATTGATTGGACATAGCGCAACAAAAATGCTTGCAATCGCAATCATGTTGATGTGTCGACCGCTGTCATGTCGTTTGCACCGAAAAGTCCTATGCTCAAAGCAAGTTCGAAGGGATCATCCAATGATGCCTCAGGTTTTCGGCGAGACTCACCAGAAGATGGCTGCCAGGACACTGTTGCCAAATGCCCAGATACGATGTAGGTTCCCGATCACTGTTCCATCCTTCAATGCTTTATGCTACCACGCAACATTGAGTCCCTCGAACAAGGCGTAGGCCACAGTAATATTCGTGACGGTGGAAGCGATTGAAATATAGACAGTAGGCTGAAACTTCCACGCATTTATATCATCGCCGTCTGAGGCGAGCAAGATGGCCACCGAGACCACAACACCAGCCGAAGCAAGAAGCAACGCACCAAATCCACTGTAGGGGAAATGCGTCGACGCTGGCTGCCACAGCGATCGTGTCGATCCTATTACTGAGTAGAAGGTGCTCGCAGCCTTTTTGAGAACCATGTTGATGCCCCTGGAGGACAGCAGTCTCAATGAGGTGTCCTGACCTGTTACCACTTAGGGTAGCTTGGTGACCATGGAGGCTGAATGAGCTGCGATCCTGGTGTCAAGCCGCTGATTGATGCCCAGACCTCTGATCGATCGTATCCATTGCTCGGAGAGTGTACGGACATACTCTCTGATCCGTACACTATCTGAGCAATGCCAGTGCACATAGCAGCGTTTGATCGAGCAGCAGTAATCTTGTTGCGCATCTGCAGGTGCAACCCGAATGGGGCCGAAACGTCTCACCTTTGAACCAGACATCCTCCATCGTGAGAGGACAATGGACAGGTTAGCCCTTCGCATCAACTATGAAGCGAGCCTGCTACTGTGTCCCAGATTTAATTAGTCCAGCCCTATCCGTATGGCCGCAATGGAATCGGCCGGCCTTAAGTCGTCAAGACGATGTTGTACTCCGTCGTCAGGAAAAGGGGGCGATATAAGTGTCACCTAAGAGGGAGCTAACTTCATTCCAAGAAAACTAACAACCGCCAATACTTAGTATACTCCGTAACTCGACAACGGTTCTGCTCCAGACTTCAGGCCTCCCTCAAAGCCTTCGTGTTTCACAATGCAGAAAGTCAAACATGATTACTTACATGACTGATCGCTCCGCGAGAGCCTCCGAACGGGCATTCAATCTGCCGACGATAACTTAACGTCTGGCCCGTCGTGGCTTATCCATACCATTGATAGACCGACTATCCCATATCCTCACAGGTATCGTGCTGATTGTGTTACCGCCCGTCTTCGGACATGCATGGTTTTGGGAAAGTCGACACTACCGCTCTGCTCCTCAGGCTTCACCCGAATTAGGGTCGGCTCAGATTTTTGTCGACTTCAGATGTTGACATCAGTGACAGACCGGCATTTCGCGAGTTGATCTCTTCAATGGCTGTTCTGCTAGCTTGCTTCATGCTTGCTGGAATCGGAAGGGCACATGGAAGCGGTTTATTCCAGTTCTGGGATGGCGACCACGAGCAGACACGAACGCACCAGCTTTCCAGTCCACTTGCTTCTAGGACAACAGATCCCGAGGAAATACCACTACAGATCACAGCGGCTCCTCATGAGCTACGGCGACGGCAAGACTACGAGGTCACTTATCTCCCTGGGACTTACACTGCCGTGGAGGGACCGGGATCTCTTTGCGGCTACGTAACTTCTAATGTTCGTAAGTATCCACCTGTACTGCTGGTAAGGAGTCCAGTGAAGCTGATTTTGTCATTCAGATGCCCCAGTATATTGCGGCGAAGGCCTATACTGCTTTACGAAGGCCAGTTATCTGCAATGCTGCTCAGCGACTTCGGCAAGTACGACCACGACGGCGTATATTTATACCCAGATTAGTACAGGCCGAGAAGTCGGGACAACCACAGAGATATCGACGGGAACGCCCATGGCCCTGACTTCCACCTTCGGTTCGGATTGTGCGCCGCAGACTACGGCGTGCTACAACTACAATGACACCTCTAGCTGCAAGGGTGATTGCACTGCGGCGGCGCTGCTGTGTACCAACTCTTACTTCCCTTATTGTGCTTCGCTATACGCGCCCTTCACATATAGTACCATGGTCGGGTCAAGCACTTCTTATGGCACGTCACAAGTGGGAATCACCTACAGTTGCGACACCGCTGCCTATGGCTTGGAATATGGACAAGCTGGATATGGACCCTCAATCAAGAGTACGGTCACCCTCAGCACAGAGAGTGGCTCGAGCTCGACCTTCACGCCAACTGTGGTTCCATACAGCAAGACACAGGCTTCACGACCTGCGTCGTCAGCAGCGATATCAACTCCAACTGCCACTTCAACTGGTATGTCGGTGTTGAGAAACGCTCCACGGTCTCTGGTCTGGGTCCTCTGGTTCTGGCTGGTTATGACACTGCTTAATGTTGCAGTGTTCTTCTTGTACGACTACTTATATGAATCGTCCTAAGCGTCGTGTAAGAAACGAGATCGCACACTTGCCAGACTGCTATGTCATCTCCATGGGTGCATATGTCTAATCATTTAATACTCCGACCGACCATATCACTGTGGGGACTTGTAGTGGCTCGAGACGTTCAACAAGATAGTACACGGTATACTGAGTAGCCTCGTCGTGCCTCAGGTCGATAGGTGACAAGGCTGTATTGGCAAGGCTCCCGGCTCTATGCTTACCCGAGGATGCGCCGGAAGTCAGTGTCTTTGTACCACCCACTCACGCGACATTCTCGATCTAGCCCTCAACCACCTTTCATGTCCATCTATTGATGCCAGATCATGATATATCGGCGACAACGCGAGGTAGACGCGAAGAAGGGGGTGTGGAACTCTCAGAGATGTCCTCCACGCACGACGACACCGCAGCCAACGCTCCACTCATCAGCCAGGGAGAAGACGCCGACAATGTACATTATATATCCGTACCTGCGGTGACGATACAACACTCGGGTAACACTTTTATATGGGCTCTCACGATCTCAGCCTGTGTTTCCGGACTCCTATTTGGGTACGACACCGGCGTCATATCTAGCACGCTCATCTCGATCGGTACCGACCTCTCCTCGCGGCCTCTGACCAACCTCGACAAGGGCCTCATAACTTCGTGTACAAGTTTCTTTGCCTTGGTGGCGAGTCCGATCGCCGGAGTGTTGGCAGACAAAATTGGGAGGAAGAACATTATACTGTATGCAGATGCTCTGTTTACGTCCGGCGCGCTGTGGCAGGCTTTCACAACTTCGGTCTGGGGCATGATTCTGGGCCGGAGTGTTGTCGGCCTTGCAATAGGTGGTGCAAGTCTGATTGTGCCTCTGTACATATCTGAGCTTGCGCCGAGCCATCTCAGAGGCAGACTTGTGACGGTTTCCTTGCTGTTCATCACCGGTGGTCAAGTGGTGGCATATCTAGTCGGATGGGCCTTCTCTAACATGCCCGGTGGCTGGAGATGGATGGTCGGGCTCGGCTCGGTACCTGCTGTCGCACAGATTGTGATGCTCTTCTTCATGCCCGAGACGCCCAGGTATCTGGCAAAGACAGACAAGGAGTCCGAGGCTCGCGTTGTTCTTGCAAAAGTGTATCGGGGCATGGCACCAGATACGACCGACCTTGTGGAAGAGACGATCCTGGCCATCAAGAAGGAGATCATGGATGAGGAAGAAGCGCATGTTCGGCTCAAGAACTCGGATTCCAAGTCTTTCGTTCCACCTACTCTACAGTCCCTCATGCTGCACCCACCACATGGGAGAGCACTCGTGATTACATGCACTTTACAAGGTCTACAACAGCTTTGCGGCTTCAACACTTTGCTCTATTTCTCCGCTACGATCTTCCAGAGACTACACTTCTCTTCGCCTACCCTGACAGCCTTGAGCGTCGCTGGCACCAACTTTCTATTCACAATCGCTGCATTCACTTTGATCGACCGCGTCGGACGCAGGCGGATATTACTGATCACAATCCCTATCATGGTCCTGGCGCTCCTGCTCTGCGCCGGTGCCTTCGCCTACATACCGACCGCCCATCAGGGCCAACTCGAAGCACCAGCAAACCGTCCGGCCACTGATTCGAGCAGTCCATTACCTGCTATAGGAATCTTGTTCGCTATACTTCTCTACGTCTCCTCCTACGCCATGGGTCTAGGCCCGATCCCGTGGCAACAATCCGAATTATTCCCAATGAGCGTCCGGTCCCTGGGATCCAGTCTTGCAACTGCTACGAATTGGGGCTGCAATACGGTCGTTGGCCTGACCTTTTTGCCCATGATGGACTTGCTGAGTCCGCAGTGGACATTCGTATCTTACGCTATCATATGCGTGTTGGGATACGTAGTGATATGGCACATATATCCCGAGACCATGGGGTTGAGCTTGGAACAGGTTGGAGATTTGCTCAAGGATGGCTGGGGAGTCCAGGAGAGTATGGCTAGGTTGAGGCGTATGAGATCTAGACAGACATTGGGACATAGAGCGGCGGGGAGCAGCTCATGATAGATCGCCATTCTTCAATGCTCGAGTCTACTTCTCATGTACAAACATCCGTCACACCACGGCGGACATCCTCGAAAAGGATACTGCTGCGTGTCCGTGTCCGTGTCCATATTCCGGACGACCGTCGGGGCATCAGGAAGATCAAGCCTGACCTGGAATTATCTCACTCAGACTCACATCCTCCATCGCTCCGGCAGCCCTCTTTCTGGCCATCCGTCGTTCATGCTTCGCCTCTCGTCGTTCCTTCTCTTTCAACTCCCTCTCCGCCAACACAACGTCCCACAACCTCTTACTCAATTCCGTATTCTTCCTCATGGTCGCCGCGAGCTTCTGCTCAAGCTCCGAATCGACTTCGCGCACCGTCTGCTTCCAGCCGAGTTCTTCACGTCCCTCCCGCACACCGTGCTTTTGGCGAAGGATATCGTCCCACTCGTCCTCACACTCGGCCAGAAGAGCTAGATCATCTAGCGCGCGATGTTGGTCGAACCTCTTAATACCCCACTTAACTTTCTTGATGATCACTCGGTTTAGCAGCACGGGCTGGGGCCCCGGGTACTTGAGCACCGGTATGCCCTGGGTGACGATCAAATTGGGCACCTTACGCACGCCGGACTTGATAGACGACAAGGGTGCAGGGTGTTGGAGGACACGTGGGTTCGATGGGTCGTGGACATAGTTCGCTGGGTTTCTGATCTCTTTGACATGCTTGAGATATTTCTGACGGTGCGCGGGAGGAGGTTTCCAGAGCGAGGCGAACTTCGCGCGCTTGGCTGCAGTTTCGTCGGCTTGGATGGTCATTGATTCGAAGGTTCGAGTGAGCCGTGCAAGGGATTGTGCCGACCCGGCGCTGCAGGAGCGCAGGAGATCGAGAAAGCCATAGCCAGCTGCGATGCCGTTTGCTACCTGTGGAGGGGAGAGTAGATTGCGGTCATTTTCGAAGCGGTATCGGACGAGCGGTCTGAGGCTGTCCTTGATGCCGCCAGCCGTAACGAGTTCGAGGTTTGTAGACAGTCTTCCGCACTCTCTAAGGAGTGCTCGATACAGAGACAGACCTGTTATTGGTTCAGTTTTCTTCCACCTGGAAAGCGAGCCTGAACCTACATGCTAGGCGGTGCACTCCTGATTTCCGAGGAGCAAATTGACGTGGCATCCGCACATGTCTTCTTTGTTGATGGCACGAACACAAGTTGAAAGATCGAACGAGCGAAGCACGAATTGGAGGCATGAATCTCGCGGAATTGTTCACCCGATAAGAGAGGTAGGTTAGCCGACTTCGGACAGCATATCACGTGACTGACAGCATGATGAGCGTGGATGAGCATGTAGAATGAGGTCCTTCTTGACTCGTTGAAAAGGGCCCTTTTGGAGGACATGTAATTGACATTGGACAGTTATCTTGCTCTCTCTAGACATGACCACTGCTTCAGCCATTGCCTCGTGTGTGGAAACACCAATCTCCAGACGCCGGACCATGCATCATAAAGCCTCATCAATCATCGCTGTATTGCAAAACTCAAGTCCACGATTTCATGCCGCAGGTTCATTCTAGAAAGTCGTTCCTTCCGGAGGCTGTGGTAGCTTCTTGTGTTGAGGGAGAGCCATGTATCTGGAAATTACCATCAGCCGCAGCCCAGCAGGAGCCTGCTTTCGTGTTCAACATACCTTCTCAATTCAATGAGAATTGTTTCCATGGTATAATCTCGCTTCCAATTGGCCAGGCATGGTAGTTTTGAAGGGTCAACCTTGAGTTTCGATGTTAGCTTTTGTCTGCTCCATATCACTGTTGTCCCTACTCTTCCGGTCTTTTGATCAACGCAGGGCAGGTTTATTCTCGAGACGAAGTGGAGGGTCGGAGGGACATCAGGATATTGTGCTCCGCAATGGAGGTTGACACTGTAGATACGATTCTCATGGGCACTCTGTAAGTAAACAAGGATCAGTTTCTCGTCGATGCAATGCCCAGGTCTTCGACTCGCATACGTGGGGAGGTCCAAGGATTGTGCCGTTCCAGTTCGTCATCATCAGGTCATCGCCATCTGCCAATCCATACGAGCATGCCTCTGTCATTCCAGTCAGCATCCGACGTCTCTTAGCCTGACAGCGAAGCACGGGTGACTAACCTGCGCCGAGGCCTTTCTCGCCCTTCTCCAGCTCTTCCAAGAGTCGGAAGTTTCGTGGTACTTTGGCGCCCATTGTAAACTGTTGAATTGGTGCGGGTTCCTGAAAAGAATCAAGTATCGACCGAGCAGTGTAGTAGGTGACTGAATGGCAAGCAAGGCAAAGAATAAATGTTGGAGAAATGACTGGAGGGGTACAAGTACAAGATTGGGAGTGGGAGTCTCGAAGAGGGCACGCGCCGCAGCCTCGTGGCGGCTTGACTTGACAGCCTTGGCAGGGAAGGAAGTGCCTCGTCAGGACACTCTTCACTCTTCACTCTTCACTCTTCCCTTTGTATCTTCACCCAACCACCTGGGTATGGACTTTCATATCAGCCATAAGTCACACATGCAATCACCAATGCTGCTAAACTCCCGTTGAAGCTGTGGTGCTTGTGTCACCGTCATGAGATGGATTGGCCGGGATGACGCATGCATTTCTACAGTCAGAGTTGACAAGCCTGATATCGGATTCGAAGAGAAAGTACAATGATGTGCGGACTGCCGCCGAGCAGTCCCTCGCCGACCTCAAAGCCATCTCGGTAACATCGGAGACACAATTGGCCGGTGATCTGTTACGCCGACCCCAGTTCATCGACCCTTTTGTTCTGGCTTGCAAGTCCAAGAATGCCAAATTGGCAACCAGTGGAACCATCTGCCTGCAGCGTCTGACAGCAAGTAGCGCAGTCTCACGCGCAAGGCTTCCCGATGTTTTGGATGCCTTTCACGATGGGGTCAACTTCGGGTACGAGCCGCAGCTCAAAATATTGCAGACGCTACCTTCTTTGCTCCAACTGTATGGAGATGACCTGCGTGGCGAGCCCCTGGCGAGAACGCTAGAGATTTGTGCAGCCCTTCAATCCAGTAGGACTGCAATTGTAAGCCACACAGCTACTGCAACGTTCCAACAACTCGTCTCCACCGTGTTCGAGCGCGCTGGACGGAGCCGGGAAGTTCAACTTGCAGATGAAGAGAACGAAAATGCATCCGAGCCTAGCAACGAGCCCTCAGAAACGACGGCGGATGATGCAGTCCGCTTGTTTCGGGATTTCTCTCTGCTACTGGACCAAGAACAATCACAGTTTCTGAAGGTAGAGGCCTTGCCTTCTGATTTTCTTCTGGAAACGCTGCAAACAGTGTTTTCAACCCATCCAGCGTTCTTGACATCGAACATGGACCAGCCGCACGATTGTTGGGAACACCTCACGCATGGCCTGTCCAGGATTCTCGCTAAGAAGGATGCCTTTGGCCAAGTCGTTCGAGCGTTCTCCATCGTTCTCTTGATCCTTCAAGATTATGAAGACAGTCTACGAAGTCACTTGACACGTCTGTTCCCCTCGCTTCTGAATACTCTCGAAAAGGAGGGTAATCCGCCCTGGAAGCGTGCGTTGTGCCTGGAATTCTTCCGAGGCATCTGCTCGGATTTCACAGTTCTGAGAAACACTTTCGACCTGTTCGATCAAGGGAACAGCTCGGAGAAGGTCATCGCTCACTTCATGTCTGCATTGGTTCGCATTGCTGCTGAAGACCCATTCTTGATCGGTCTCGGTCGCCAATCAACTATACCCGTGCAAATCACCAACGACATTGAGAGCGAAGAGGCAGCATCTATAGAAGCCCAGGGCCTTGGCGGCGCTATCACCACAGTTTCTACGGGAGATTCTAGTACTATCGGTATCAGTATGAACTGGAGCGTGTTACATGTACCACTTATGGATCAACCTGAAAAACAGAACCCCCCTGCAGTACCCAGAACTTACCTTTACACACTCGTGCTCGGCTGCATCGCATCCTTATGTGATGGCTTGTCTAAATTTGTCATGCCACTCAGTGTCCCGGGCCGGCCGACGCAACGGGAGTCTCTGGACGAGACACAAGGTAATGCATCCAGTACAGATCTAGTCGAAGAAGGAGGCCAGCGCAAACCGATTCGAAATGCTGCGTCGACGAGCAAGTATCAGCGTCTCGTCAACCCTTTGACCCTGACCCAACATCCGCAACAGTATCAAATTCAGGCTTGCTCTGCACTGGTTGAATCGTGCTGGCCTGCAGCCCTTGCCACCTGCTCGACCTTTCTGAATTCGGCTTTGGACTCCGAGTTCTATCATATCTTGATTCGATCGGTCCAGAAACTTGCTCAGGTGTCCGGAGTATTGGAGCTTTCGACACCAAGGGATGCTCTTCTCACAACTCTGGCTAAAGCTTCCATTCCTACAAATGCAAACAATATCATATCGACTTCACAGAACGCGAGACCGCCAACTCGGTCTGGAGCCCCTGACCATGACAACGCGAATGGTGATATCAGGTCCCCTACAGAGCCTCCTTCAAACCCGATCACGCAAAATGTTCCACAACCCCTCAACGTTCGGCATCTGCTCTGCCTGCGGGCTTTGCTGAATCTGGGGATTGCACTTGGGCCTACGCTTGAACAAGATGCTTGGTTTATCCTCATTGAAACTCTGCAGACAGTTGAGGCCTTAATTGCAATACCCTCTGCAGGGTCAATGAGCTCATCGCTGAGCAGCCCCCGCATTGGCGGTCCGAGCCGTGAGGGACAAGCTACTCTTGCGGGTGAAATAGCAGCTGTGCAAGCCGCGACTAAAAGAATGTTGGAGAGTACCAAAGGTTACAGCCTAGAATCCTTTTCGATAGTAGTACGGTCAATGTTCCGCCTCTTGGGTCAAAGTGGCCTAGATGAGGACTCGCAGCAACCCGAAGAGACTATCGCGTCTCCACTTTCACCGACAAGACTTACCCCTGGAAGACCGTCATATCGGACGTCTCGCCGCGTATCTGGATTGTGGACGAAGTCGAAGACACTGGACTTGGAGATAGGCTTTGTTCTCAGCAAGATCAGCGAGATATCACGCATCAATATTCACCGCTTCACCTCCACATCCGAGGGATCTTGCTCGTGGGATTTGATAGCCAGGAGGCTCCTGAACATTTCGCAAGACAATGGCTTTTCAGGTAATCACCGCTTGCAATCAGCCAGCGTACTGGACTTGATTTCCATGGAGACTATGAAACTGCTAACCGATCCTCGGCTTGACGCTGCGGAAGCGGAAGAGATCAGACTGCGATGCTTACAAGCCTTGCTTGAGCAACTAGAACCTCCGGATCAGAACGGGACCACCAGTTATGACAACATTCAATCCGAGGTGCACAAGAGACTGCTAGAAGCTCTGGAAAGCATATTGAGCCATAGCGGAGATTCTCTGGGCAGCGGCTGGCCGGTCGCCTTCAAAATTCTATTCAGGACAGTGTCAGAGAGTGTGGATCATTTAAAGGACGATAGCGTGTCGATTGAGGAAGAGCAAAATGATGAGCAGAACGCACAACTGCTGCGACTCTCGTTCAGGTCCATTCAGCTGATTACATCCGATTTCCTGGCCGTCCTCTCAGCAGAGTCACTGTCAACCTTGTCCCAGTTGCTCCGTCAATATGGCTCGCAGTCTTACGATCTGAATGTTGCCCTGACCAGTACAACTCTACTGTGGAGCCTGGCTTCGCAGATATTGACCAATATCGAGACCATCGAGCTCCAGACAATGCCAACTGCGGATACTCTTCCAGATGGCGGTGACCCAAAACAGACCTCAACTTCTGCTGCTCTTTGGAGTATTACCTTGCAGCAACTGGTGGCATTGTCAAAAGATCCACGATTGGATGTTCGCAACGCGGCCATCAGGGTGCTTTTGAGGATGCTAGACGCTTCATCCGAGAGTCTCAGCCCCAGTGCCTGGGCCGTTGCTCTCACCACTGGTCCGTTAAGTGCTATTGAATATGGCATCGCACAATGCACCTCAGATTTCGCAGTTGAATCAGACTGGTTGGCATCAGCATCACAGTTGACTGATGGAAGCATCCAGCTTGTTTGTCACAACATAGCAACCATTGTTAAGCACTCAGGGTTCAAACATACCTGGTCTCGGATAATGCACATGTTCGAAGCCTTCTTGAGCATGGAATCACTGACAGCTTCTTCGCTAGTTTTTTCGAATGTGTCAAGATTGCTGTCCACTCTTCGGACCTCAAGAACCATCGAGAAAGAGTTGCTAATGCCCATTCTGAAGTTGTGGGCTTTGCATCATCCCAGCAAAATTGATGGCGAGAGCATGCCAAATCAGCCAGCATTCGCCGCGCACATGCATGCCGTTATTGAGGCGCATCAGACAAGCAGCCAGGCTGTGACAGAGTTTCAGCTTGACGACCGCGATATATCAGCTCTGTTGATGGATGCCATTGAGAAGACTGTCTTGTTGTGCGCACACCCTCCATACACCAGCGACGTGAAAAGCCTAGAAGCAGAGCAGAAGGAGGCATGTCAAGGGTTGATCATCCTGAAGGGTGTTTTTCATGACAGGGCCACAGAGTATTCCCAATACCTACTCCGTCTTGTGAAGCTCAGTCTCAACATCCAAAGCGGCAAAGTCGGTTCTCAACATAAGAAGTCTGCCATCCACAAGTCGGCACAGAAACCCACCTTCATTGCCTTTGCCAGTGCATGTGTGGAGAACCTGAATGTACTTGTGCGTGAGCAGGCAAACGATGATCACCTCATTCAGACTTTGGCGGTGCGGGAGTCTTTCGAAACCCTATCCGCCCTGATCGATACGAAATACACGGACCTTCCCACGAACACTCAGACGCCCCTGTGGCGGACAGCGACCAGCACAGCCGTTATGATGTTAGAAGCCTTGCAAAAGCACGTAACGCTAAACAGAGATGCCAAAGACATTGCACGGCTCTCCCAACTACCGGACTCAATCATTGCCGGGGCGTCGAGCATCCTCGAGCCCGGCGGTCTTCCGAACCCGCCACTGAAGCAGAAGGAAGAAACTCTCCTGGATGACGAGACCTTTGACATTGAAAACTTTCGACAATTCCATGCTGCTTTGATCTCGATCTTCCAGCACGACGAGATCGGGCAAGATGCCTGCCAACAATACGCGATCACGCTTTTCAAAGCATCTCTCCTCGCCGAGCCATGGTTCTATGACCTGCCCGAAGACCTTGCGAACGAACCACTGCAGGACCTATTGTCAGTACGGCCAGGAAGTCTCCACCAACCCGCCTTTGTAGTCCGGAGGAGGACATGCTACACCGCTATGGACGCCTTATTCGAGCTCGTCCAACGGCCCGCACATGCACATGACGGGTCGGTCTCCTCTTGCTCTGGCTTGTACAAACTCGCCCGCGCCGCGTCCCCTTATTTGCTGCTGCGCGTGGTACACCCGCTCAAGACGTTCCTGGCCGACCAGCGCCTCCGCGGCATGACGCCACCACCCATGCCGCAGCAAGTGGAATTGCAGACCATCCTCGCAAAGTTTGTCGAGCTGCGCAGTCATGATCGCGCGCTACAGGATCTATCAGAGAAGGGGAAGGGGAAGCATCAGGCTGGTATGTCTGCTGGAGATGGAGACGGCAAGGAGCATTTGCGGATATTATATGCATTCATGCTGCGCGTGCAGAGATTCTGGCGAGATTTGCCTAGATTGAAAAGCCAGGGGGCGTGGCAGGCCGACGGGCCAGGGAGGGGGATTGACGAGGCGTTGGAACAGTGGAGTCGCGTTGTAGGGGGGGACTGGGGTCTCAGATGAGGCTAGATGAGTTTGGTTTGCGAGCAGTCATTTAAGGAACAACCGACCGTGAAAGAATCTACGAATGGATGATCTTCTGCACGATGTGGGAGCAGCGAATGACAAAGATTCGAGCGAGTGGCCATGCGCGGAGCGGAGAGTAAGGGAGAATCATCATGTTTGTTTGCGTGACTGTCATAACGAACTATATGGGCTTGCCGTCAATTCTGCATTCGGCCGAAGCACATGCCTCCGCGAGGCTGGGTCCCGTATTGACACCTGCATTGTAGGAGAAGTCTTTGCCACTCAAGCTGGCCTTTCAGGAGACGTTATGTCAGGTAGAGTCTTTGACGGTCACGATAAGATGTCGGCCTGCATGCCACAGCTGGAGGAGGGGCGGGTTGACGGAGTGAGTGGCGAGTGGTATCTCCCAAGCACCGTAACCAGGCGCCAGCCATCCGGCCACGAGTACCGCTGAGACTGGCCCAGCATGCCCTGGGCCTGGGAAAATGCCTTTTCGAGCGAGCGCTCACCCGAAGCCGTGATGTTATAGAGGATCGAGGAAGAGGGGACAACTTTCCCCATCGACCAATCAGGCAGGTGTGGGCATCGAGAGCATGGGTTGTTTTCCACCGATCCCCGGGTTATCGATGGCTAATTGAAGAGCTGTTTCGGGTGCTTGTCGAAATAGCACGATTTCCGATTGCTTGAAATATCGGCGAGCATCTATACACAAAAAGTATCAGTACTTGACCAGTCGAAAACGCATGAGTTCCAGACAAGCAGAGGGAGACAGTGGCCTTGAGGGTAGCGGCCAGCAGCTACAAGACCTAGCGCAAACCCTCAATCGCCGACTGATCTCCAAATACGCTACAGGCATCGAGACATTCGAGCGACAGAGCGTATTTGCCGTCTCATAAGCGGATCCTTGGGGGTACAAGGCTATGGGCCCAGATCCGAACGTACCTTCGTCAATCAATACCAGGCTCAGGTAGTACCGGGTGGAGAATTTCTTGTTGACATCGCGGAATGTAGGTGTCAGGTCGAACCCTCCTAGGAATAATCGGATAGGTATCGTCTCTCCTGCTTTATGGTCAGCCTCACATGTAAAGGGTTCTGGTATTCGGAAATGCCGGCCTCGTGCAAGCCCAACTGGTGGCTTCATCATAGGCGGAGTCTAGGAAAACGTACCTCGTGATGGAGAACCATCCATGATCTGTAGCCGTTAGCCATTACAATCCTGGAAGTCTGGGGTCTCAGCATACCTCGAACCGGACCAGAGTTTCGCTCTCGTTGTACTGGTTTGGTGCAACTCCAGTGGTTTCCCTCCGAATAATGGACAATTCCATGTGCTTGATTTTTAATCTCACCAGCAAAAAGTATATTCGGCCAACAATGACATCTTTGAGATGGTATTTGCTCTTGGAGTACTCAAACTCTATGTGAAGACAATCCTCAATGCCGACATCCATCTTGATCGAGCTGTTCGTCTCGGGGGGTATCCGGTAAGAGTAAACCCAGATGTCTTTTTCTCGGATCACGTCTGCCATTCTTCTGGACACCGTGACTCGAATAAAGTACCGTAACTTGACATTGATGCCATTGTATGATTCGTATTGCTTCTCGACGTTCTTGAAATTGAAGGGGAAGGTCTGCGGATGTTGTAGTTCTCCCGGTGCTGCAAGTTCTTGGCCGAGGGAGAGGAACTCGTAGTGGTTTCCACGATCGAAGAACATTTCTGCATGAGAACCAGTCAGCGGAACTGCACCGCAGGCATCGTTACAAGTGTCGCGCTGATGATTGAAGGCGTACCAATCAGTCCAATGAACTGCACTTTGATGCCGGTGTGCTCTAAACGCTTCCCGTCTTTTGGTCTGATTGTGACTGCGCCCTTGACCGATTCCCCATCGAGATACAGAGGTGCCTTCTCCCGCCTGTTCTTGTCAAGTTTGACGTCGACTGTTTGGCGATCATCGGCGTCCTCGAGTACGATGTCGATGTCGACCGGGGTGGAAAAGAAGAACGAAGACATGATGAGAGGTACCGGACGCAGAAGAGGCTATGAAGAGAGATGTTAGTGAGTAGTATACAGGAGCAACGAAGGCTCTGATGGGTATCTAGTAGTCGTCGTGTCAGGTATGCAATGGTGACATCGCCTGCTGTATTCCATACGTCGCCAGTGGTCGCGATGCTACCTAGAGGCTCCTCACGTGGCTCCTGCCGCTTTACAGTGCCAAGCCTGGAGCTTCAACATGCCATGGGGAAAAGGTGCTGCTACAGCTTCGCCGGCCTCACAACTACCACGTCCACCTTATGGACCACGAGCTCATAATGGTGAATGGCATGTGTAACGCAGATTCCACTGAAATCGTGAGCTGATTGTTATGCGGCCTTCATAGACTGGCGGCGTGAGTGACGCTGGACAATCAGGCGTGATCACTCAAGATGTATCGCATCAGAGAAGAGCACCATCTGTCGTATCATACCTAGGTATATATGTTATGCTACTGATGAAAGAATCTAGGGTGTCAACGATCGTACACGACGACTACTAGATACCTCAGATTCGTTGTTCCCCGATAACTATCACTGCTCTTCAATGCTTCAATCGGCTCGTCGGTTATTGCTGGGAAGCACTCCGGTGGCAACGCAGCTCGATTGCCGAAGCTTCCGGTCCCAGGCGGCATCCGACCTCCAGGGTTCCCCGCGGGATTAGGCTCAACAGGCGCATCTTCCACCAAGCCTAGAACTTGTGCATATGACGCCTATTGGGTGCCTATCACGCCTATCGACACCGCCCTTCACCACAAAAATTTCCTTTCTCGGGACTGCCATTTGGTGCCTGACTAAGGGAGTAAGGGAGGGTTGATTGGGCGATTGGGCGTGCTCCGCCCTGAAGCACGACGCCCGGCATTCTGTGCAGTGACGAGTGTGGGGTTACAGGGCAACTGTCACCCTCTTTCAAGCAATTCATCGTCGTACCATCGGTTTGACTCGGTGCACCGCCGAACATTCTTGCGCTTCTTACAATCCTTCTCTATCCCTAAACAGCAATTTCTACAGAACATCTGCATATAACCTGCATGATCTATCGGTACGTCTGCCTTATATACCGTCCCCGGCCTCCTTCCTATCTCCTCAGTTCCTCAGCATTGCTATAAACATTTTTATATCATCAACCTCACCTGTCCTGCTCCTGTTCACACTTTCACTCTTTCATTCGCTGTCCCCTCTGTTCTTCACCGCTGGCTTTAAAGAACCATATCGCCCTCACCTCACATTCACCAACATGCTGTCCGCAGAACGAACATCAAGACCGCATCCTTTCCTCCACCCTAGCCGATACACCAAGTCCACCTCCAACGACTCTTCACCAGAAATGCAGTCAGACAACAGCCACGTAGAGCATATATGGATCATCACCGGTCCCGCTGGGTGTGGGAAGACCACAGTGGCCCAGCACCTAGCTAGTGAATTGTCCTTACCTTATGTGGAGGGAGACGATGTATGTTTATGCAATATTCCGCTCTGCTGCCTTTGCTAATGCAGTCTCGCAGTTCCATCCTGTCGCCAACAAGCAGAAAATGTCCTCGGGCATTCCACTTACAGACGCCGACCGCTGGGACTGGTTGATCACCGTCAGAAATGAAGCCATCAAACGCCTGCAGCAATCGAATGGTGTTATTGTCACATGCTCCGCCCTGAAACACAAGTACCGAGACGTAATACGAGTCGCAAACTACGAGCACCCTTCAGTTCAGATCCATTTCGTATACCTCAAAGTTGACGAGTCCACTCTGCAGAAGCGGGTAGCCGAGCGAGTTGGTCATTACATGAAAGAGGGTATGGTGCATAGCCAGATGGCTACACTGGAGGAGCCCGAAGAAGACCAAGAGTGGGATGTGCTTCCAGTGGACGTCAGAGATGACAAGGAGTCTGTCAAGAAGCATGCCCTGGAAGTCGTACAGCGGAAGCTAAAGGAGTATGATGGCTTACCCAAACACCCCAATTGAGACCCGGTCATTTTGGGTATACAGCGAGATTGATACATGGCGGCATCGACTTCAGCGTAGGCGCCAGGCGTTTGGCCTTTTGGTGAGAACGGAGATATGGGTTGGCATTCGACTTACCAAATCTCACTGTACTGGTATAGAGCAATTGGTTATACATGGAGATGCAAGCTGTAGACAATTAGAAACGTTCTTTCGAGATTGTTAGGGATGGTCCACGTGAATCATTCGTTCAGCTCACGAGGCAGCTGTTTGGCCTGAATGATGCTTCACTGACAACTCCTGTCGCACCGGCCCTGCCACAAGAAGAAGAGAGCAGAACAAGATATTCCGTTTGATGCCAGGATCCAACACATAATATTATAGTGACTTTATTCTCCTGATATCCCAGATTGGTGGAGGGTGGCGCCCGTTGTAGTTGGCAGACGCGAAGATGCATTGAAACTAAGTTAAACTGCAACTTACCAAAAGCGTCTTTTGAACTCCCCTTCTCCTGCGCTGCGGCAAGAAGCACTCAATTCCCTTCCGATCGACGTGCCTAGTCATTCATTATCGATGTAGTCCCTACAGAGGGAGCACTCCTTTTCGATATACATGGCTGCCCTTTTCCAATGATGCAGTCGGCGTCGCCAGCAGGCCCTCAACGTCCGACTCAGTCGCAGCGCCGACAACAGACCTCCGCAGACCAAATGCAAGCATCGGCTCCGACGATGAATCCTCCGTACAGTGAAGGATCCCAGGTGCGATCGTCTTCCGGATCAGGTCGCTCTGGACGGACCGCCAATGTGTGTATAACCTCAAGTCATCAATGCCCATCTACTGACCTTGCAGCCTGACAAGCAGATCTCGCAAATCGAGAAGAGTGTCACCCATCTCCTGGTCGCCACGAAACAACTCCTCGAGACTCTAACACAATGGTCGCGTGGACAAGCACAGGAAGAGGAGGTCTCGGATGTCTATGTTCGACTGGGGTACGAGTTCAATCTGGCATGTCGTGCTTTCAATTCAATAGGCGTCGAGACCTCCGACCTGGGCCCAGTTCCGGACCTGCTACGAAGCATCTTGGAGGATACTTTAAGCCAACCTGCCTCTCCTCAAGCCCTGGACAATTACCTCCCCCGAATACGCGACATCATCATCAACCTGTTGCATGGTTTGAAGAGGAAGCAAAGCAGATTACGGGGAAGGGCTACGAAGGACCCTACAGCGACACCCCAATCACGGCAACCTACCGGTCAGGTGAGGCAGTCAAGCGTGTCGACCACTGGAAGCAGTGAGACTGGTTTGACACATATGCTGGACGATGTCCCCAGTGCTGCTTCGAGTATACGTGGTCCGACTCCCCAACAGGACAATATCGCGGCATCTGAATATGCGCCCGGCAATGCATCGGCCATCCAAGCCTCGAAATCGCCTGAAAACAGGCAGTCGCTTCGCAGGAATGTTGGTCCTCAGCTACCACAGTCCGAGACCTCCTCGACCATGTCCTCGAATACGGCTCAAAACTTGCCTGTGATGCCTCCGTACCAAGATGCTGAGCAAGCGCCTCCCGCTCCTCACATCAACTTTCCTCATCCACCCCCACCTCCTCCGAAGCAGACCGATGCACTGGCAAGATTACAGCGTGGAGGAGATCTGGAGAGACGAGCATCAAGAAGATTCTCGGCCTACCAAATACAGAAGCATTTGGGTGCGTCTCCCAATGGCGTTCCGGTCATACCTACGGCCCAGAATTCGCCAATCCCAAACCGAGGAAAAGAGGTGCGCGAATCCTTGACTGCCGTCCGATCACGAAGTTCTTATAACCACTCGAGGTCGAGGTCATCACGGCAAGGAGATGTATCACCAAGCAGGAGCGGGACTGTAAGGGCACCATCACGGATCTTGGAGGAAAGAGAAGACACACCCGTCTTGTCACTGGAGTCGGTTCCTCAGATGAGGCCACCAGAAGACTCTATGGACATCGACAGTCCAACCGTGAAGACGCCCGACGAATATTTCAGAGCCCCTCCCAACAGGCAGGGCACTGGAAGCTCAGACAGATTATTCTCACTAGGCGCAACAGTCAATGGACCTCTAGAACCGCCACCTGAAGAATTGCAGGATACAGCATCGATCGATTCACAGCCCGCCCCTCAACCTACTGAGCACAAGGCTCCGGTCGACGAAGCGGGTGTAAGCAGTCCAGAGACTGTGCAGCACAAGACACGCACCAATGTCACCCCCACTCAGTCCCAGGTTATGACCCTTGACTCGTCGCCTCCGCAAGGGAAAGAACTAACACTATTCCTGCAATACAGGAGCAAAATCAAGAAGTTCGTGCTGGCTGACGGATATGAGGAACTCACCATCCCACGATTACAACTTGCATTCATAGAGAAATTTGCCTGGAACACACAACATGACGGTGGAGAACTTCCCGAGATCTACGTCCAAGATCAAGTGTCAGGCGTCAGACATGAATTGGAAGATCTTTCCGACGTCAAAGACAGGAGTGTGCTTGTCCTCAACGTTGAACAGCTTGATGAAGTGAAGAAGCATATAGATGAAGGCCTTGGAGGGCTCCAGAGGAGTTTGGAAGGGGTTCGGTCTCTGCTTGAGGGACAAGGCACATTGATGCAGCGATTTTCCGATCGGCAACTGGAAACCTCAAAGGAAATGGCTCGAATGTCCGCAGTCCCAGCTTCTGCCTCAAGGACTCCAACACTAACCCCGGGTAACTTTACGGCATCAGCAGCACCAACATCTTCAACTTTACAGGAAGTCCAGAATCTGCGCCGGGAAATTGCGGTGCTCCGACAGACATATTCTACAATGTCTTCAGATTTCACAGCAGCCATGACCGATATCAAGTCGAAGGCCGCAGGCGTCAAAGTTGCCGCTGCAGAAGCCGCCAATGCCGCCTATAAGGGCGATGCTGGCCGTTCGCATATTAACCAAGGCAAGAAGACGTTGTCGAATGACTCCGAGGCTCTCGTGAACCGCGTGGATGACCTCTCTGACATTGTCGAGGAGCTACGTAAGGATGTTGTGACGCGAGGTGTCAGACCATTGCCGCGTCAACTGGAGGACATCAGCAAGGAGATTAGTGCCGCAGCCAAGCAGTTGACCAAGGTCAAAGATTTCGTTAAACGAGAGAAGCCTGTTTGGACAAAGATATGGGAACAAGAACTGCAGATTGTGATGACAGAAAGGGACGACCTGACTCAACAGGACGAATTGATGAATGATCTCGACGGCGATCTTGAGGATATCACCAATGTGTTTAAGCTCGTCGAGGAAGCGACAAAACAGCAGAATATTCAGAACACCACCACAGCTGGACGCAATCCGTCGAGGAGTCTAGCTTTTGACACGGAAGTTGACCCCCACGAAGCGAAAACGGGCGTATTGGATGAAGTTCGAGCATTACAGCCTAACCATGAGAGTCGGCTTGAAGCCATAGAGAGAGCTGAAAGGGTCCGCCAGCGAGAGTTGCAAACCCGAAAGGTCGGAGAATTCCAGCGCGAGGTCGAGAATTTCGTGGAAGAAGGCAAACTCAAGAAGACGGGTGGTATGGACGAGGTAGAACGACGCAGGAAAACGAGGGATGAGCAGGCTCGAAAAGAGAACTGGGAGCGTCAACAAGCCCGAGCAGCTGAGTTGGAGAAAAAGAGAGCAGAAGAAGCTGCAGCGGCGGCGGCGGCGTCTTCAAACCAGACCAACGGAACCACACAAGAATCGGAAAATGACACGTCTCAAGAGGGCGAGGCGGCTTTCGAAGACGCCAACGAAGAGAGCGTACTGTCTCCCGAAGAAAGCACGTCGCCTGCTCCGCAAGCAGCACCTGTAAAGGACGGCGGAGCCGATGGCGGTGGCCCTCCAGTGCCACAATTACCAGAACTTAATGTCGACGAGGGCGAGAAGGGTCTCGGTATGTCATTTTCTTAAGATACGAATTCTAATATATTCGGCGAACTTGTCCATCTTTCTTCAGTCTTGATTGTTGCCCCGAAGTAATGAGCAAGCGCTGATTCTATATATGTTGTGGTTCGATAGTCCCTGGCCTGGCGACTACTGGGCAGACGCAGACAAACGGGGATTTGAAGATGGACGGGACGAACGAGCAATCAAAATCGGACGATCAGAAGGGTAATAGAGGGAGTTGGTGGCAGCCTGCCATCTTCTCGCCTTGAAGGTCTCAGACAGCTCGACAAGCTCGACTCCGAGTTAAGTCCTACTGTACCAACTCATTTTCGACTGCAGTGGAGGTTCAAGATAGTTGTTTCTGAAGCGAGCGAGCGAGCGAGCGAGTATTATTATTTCGGACTGGAGCAAGCGAGGCGTTATTCTCTCTGTCTGTCCAGTGTCCGTCCACATTTCGAGCGATGGATTTGGAACGCGGACTTTGAAATTTGGAGTTTGGAGGTTTCACCATGATGGACGGATTGTGTTTTGCCTACCATAGTACCTTATGGAGCGATGTTCATGTGTCTTCTGGCGAGTATCACTACTAGTATTGATCTGTCAAGCTTTTTTCGGATGAGCGTTTCAGCATTTGGAACATCTCGACGTTGTGGCCGTTTTGCTAGCAATTCTATCTGCATGTTCCCGTTCTGACGTTTTTGACCATGTCGTTGACAATTATCATTATAATATACATATACTATCTCCAAGGGCGATCCTGCGACTTCACTTGTCCCCTGTCGAAGTCAAATGCCAAATTCTTCTTAAAAGCCATTACCGACCAAGAACTGGCTGATATACTGATACGTCGTGTCCTTTGAATATTCCAGGTTCAAGCCGTGTCCCGCGCCGGGGACGATAAACGCCTTGAATTTGCTTGTAGCCGGGAAAGACATCTGCGCAGCCGCAGGGATACTCGGCACCGAAGGGATTCCTGTGGCCAAGCAGTTACCGCCACAGTATGGCAAGTCGCGTTCACCGGTGACGACGAGGACAGGACCGGTAAATTTGTCAGCAACACCGCCAGCCTCACCACCGATGGAGAGCAGTTCGCCCAGAGTGACGGGCTGGCCGGTCTGGTAGGCGAGAGTCAAGATGGCCGGGTCGAACACGCCCGGGGCGAAGAAGTTGGTCTGCACGGCCGACGGGTCGCCAGCAGCAAGGTATCCCGCAACATACTCGGACGCGAGGGCCGGGACGGTCGTGACCGAGACGAAATTACCACCGAGCTCGAAGTACGGCAGGAAAGTGCCGTTGGTGCTGAAGCCCGTAAGGACCAGCCCGGAAGAAAGCGAGGGCATGTCGCGTGCCAGGCCGTACGACAGCTCCGAACCGAAAGAGTGGCCGACGTGCACGATCTTGTCGAACTTGGCGCTCACGCCCGGCACGGAGCCGGACCAGGCCAGGTTAGTCAGTGCCTGGAGCGCTGCTTGTTCGAGAGGCGCCTGGATGACGGACAGGGGATCGCCGTGCTGCGACATGCCAATGCCCAGACGGTCCCAGGATAGCGTGGAGAAATTGTACTGGTCGACGGCCGTCTCGGTGTAGCTGTAGTTGTAGTTGTTGAACGACAGATCCCAGTAGCTGCGGTCGAAGCCGATGCCGTGAGTGAGAATCTGGAGAGTCTTCCCATCGCCCTGGTCCGGAGCACAGTAGGTCGCTGCAAGATCGTACGTGCCGGAGACGGTGGCGTAGCCTGTGAGGACTTCCGCCGAAGCGTTCACGCCTTGCTCAATACCATTGATGATAAAGTTGGTCACTTCGATGTTGTTCTGTGGGATGGTGACGTTGAACACTCCATTCCTAGCAGATGCTTGCACGGAGACGGTGATGTTCTGGCATTTCCGCGCCGATGCCAACCCGAAGGCGGTAGCGAGCGCGGTGACGAAGGTAGAAGATCGCATGTCGAAAGGACTGAAGCAGCAGGACACGGGGGTATTGTGGGCTGTGTTGAGAGAGGATAATCGCAAGAGAGTGGCAGTGGCTTCGCCGGACAGGAGTGTTCGTTATATATCGTCATATTCACTATTCCATCATACAGCTTGCCCGCTTCTCTTGCATAAGATGAAGCTTCAAGCTCATGCGCTCTCCATTCATAAGCTCTTGTGGCTCCTCCAAAGCACAAACGAAACGTGACGACAGGAACGTGCAGGAACAACGGGCTGGTGGAGTCGGAAAGGTTCCAGTTCATCCAATCGAAAGGCGGAAGGGTTCAATATGTCTCCAGATGCGGATAAAAAGCGGCTGAGCTGCATGGAGATGGAGAAGATGTGTTCGAGCCGCTTTTCCATGACGTTCCTCGGTGGGAAAATGACAAAGCCTCTTGTCCCAGATCATTACCATATCGGATACTCGGATTGTCGGATGAGGCATGGTCATGCAGTAAATGGACTCAAATCGGTGGGACGATCATATTTACCCGTCCCTGATGGAGAAAGCTCACACCACAAAGTGATAGCCCACGCTGATTTGGAATATCCATATCAGGCATGGTATTTTCCAAAAGTCGATCCATTGTTTTTGGTAAAGTCGAAGCCAGGGTCCAGGACATTCAAACTTCATGTCCGACTTCTCCGCGGTAGGTAGTGTCCCATTATCTGAGCCAGAGCGCCGTGAGAAGGACATATAGAATTGTGGTTTAACGCCATATTTCGTCTTAATAGGTGGGAGTTGTAACGACTTTTTCTTAACCGCATTCCCTGTCCAATAGATGTAGGTCCCCGCTCAGCTGTTGGCGATACCACTGGTTGAGAAAACAGCGATTCTGATCGACGTCCCAAGTTTAGCCGGGCTTGCCGGATGCTCCCTGCTTGTCTTTTGGGTCGAAATGGGGCGTATTGCTCAATCCTGGTTTGCAGTGGCTGTCGACATCGCGGCCGCTCAAGATGTAAACTGATCTTGATATGATTTCAATGCCTCTTTGGCTCTCATCTTCACGCCTTTGTGGAGAGCCTCCTTGCTCACTTCTTCCACTGGCGTCATGAATATATTGGCGACATCGGTCAAAGCCGCACTCGCGCTCTCGTTCTCCGTCTCTCCAGTCTGAGAATGGCCTTTTTGTACGGCATCGACCTGGCCCGCCAGCTCATCGGCCCAGATATCAAGAACGTGGAGTTTCAAGCCATCCGGCACCTTTCGTTCACGAGGACTCAGCGGCCAGGCTTCCAAAATGTGAACTTGGCTTGTGATGAAGTTTGTCGAGTTCTCTTTCCCCTCGGAATCGTCGTCCAATACGGATTGCAGCGACAAATTGAACACCTCTCGTAAGTAGAATCGCACAAGTAGCAGGATTTTGTTCATGCGCCATTGATCGATCGAAGGCCATTCTCGGCAAATTGTTTCCCAAAAGGCAAGTGACCATGTCTCTAGCCAAGAGTATGTCTGGCTGCCGGCATTTCGGACTTCGTCATCTTTCGAAGCCATCGTCTGTACCGTGTGGGCGAGTTCAGCCGCAAGTTTCTGCACCGAAAGAGCATTTTTGCTGTCGTGCATGTAAAGCGCAACGTACAGACCGCGCCAGAGCTGGAGACACTGCGTTGATGTGAGTGGACTTGACGGTGACCGTTCATCGATATGTGCAATTATCGTCTTGAGACATGTCCGGCGAATTGAGGGTTCTGTAAGTTGAAGTCAGTCGAAATGAATCTTATAGAATGTTCTCTCGCCCAAGTGCTAGACAACAACAGACATGAGTGGAAGGACATGTAGCGTTGTTCAGAGACAGTGTCGGCGGGGGCATGCCAGATGGAATAAATGCACTTCGGACAATGATGTCGGCCACGCCTTCCTCCCATGTCGTGCCTAGAATACTCGAAGTTCTTGGACATACGCAGCGAAGGGGGGACTGTCCTGGACTAGAACATGATGGCCATTCACCTCAGGTATGTGTATAGTTGAAAATGAAATGATTTTGAATGACATACCAGAACTCGCGAGGTCTTTGACCGACGGTATCGGTTCGTTTTCGCTTCCGTCAGGCATTGCTGCAAGTCGCCCAGGCCCCTTTGATCGAGAGATATCAGTGCGTTGCTTAGACAGATTACTGACAGGGATTCCAGGAGATCCGAAACGCACGTTGGAGTAAGTTGTTGCCAGCGTGAAAATAGAAATAAAACTTGATGGAAGCCGGGAAAATGCTGTCCTGGAAAGAACCAATCAGATCGCTCTTGGCTTGGCGGCGAGGCTGAAACTGGCGAGGCTGAAGATTCACTACAGGCTTTGATATGTTCAAATATTGGCAGATTATCAACGATACACTACTGTTGCAAGGTTCGTTGTCAGCATTGCCTCCAGAACAGATTGACACCATGCTATGCAGCAGTTGAATCCCAATTATTTTACATGTAACTATTCGAGCTGGACACACCCCCAGTTCCGAACTGTACCAATTATTCCGTCACCACTTGATCGTCCTTCAATCCACACTGTACGGTGTTCTTACACAATCAACGTCGTCGGAATCATCTACAAAATCATCTTGTCCATCTTTCTCCGCGGTTTCAAGATACATGGACGAACGAACGCTCCCAGACATTGGACGTTTATATTCCGACGAATGTCGACTTCCTGGATGACTGATATAGTCCATATAGTTTGTGGCATTCGCCTTGCTCGAATCGTTTGCGCTCGTTGCAAATTGTGACTGCGGAGGAGTCCGGTCCCAATGTTCCGACTGCTGTGATTTTCTGGGAGTTTCTTCGTTGTCGGAGAAATCGTTAAAATGGCTCGACACCTCTTGGAAGCCACTGTCCTTTGGGGAATTCGACTCCAGCCTCTCGATGTCAACCTTGTCATTCGAGAACGACCGTACCAGAGCGTCGTCAAGCTCTGACGTGGTCGGTGCCTTCGGCTCTCCGGCGCTATCCGGACGCACAACAACTCGGTCCTTCTTTGGCGACCCTCCAGGTGGCGATTTGGTCCTGACGAATTCATTATCCGATTCCTTCATGTCTTCAGCACCCTGCTTCGTAGGGCTCGGCTCCTCCTGGTGTTCAGGCTTCTGCGCTGCATCATCAGGCGCCATGTGAGCCGGCTCCGGTTCTTCAATTTGTTGGGTTTGGTTCTGGTCTTCCATCGTCTCATGTTTGTCGACGTCAAGCTTCTGTTGATCCGATTGGGTTGGTTCTTGCACACGCTCGCTTGCTACTTCTCCAACGTCTTCTGCAAGCCTTTTTGGTTTGATCGGCATGTCCTCCATTTGCTGATCTGATTGTGGTGTGACCCGAGATTGAGATATCTGGGCATTTCGGGAAGAGCTCCCTGCAGGATTGTCCAGCATCTGGAGACGCCGCTCTGTGAGAGGCTGTGATGATCGACTAGGCTCATTGGAAGCTTCATCAACGGCCCTTTTTTCCTTCGGTACCTTACTCTTCTCAACAATGACGACCATCCATACGCCAATTCTGTCATCACTTCCGACCAATGGCGTCGCGGAAAGCCAACAGACTCGATGATGCCCCAGACTGTCTGGCTTTGAGCCCGCGGGAATCTTGGTCCCATCTCGACGCTCGCCAGACTTGAGCATGAAGTTGACTTTAGCGGAAACGGGGATACCAGTCCCCAAGCTCTCCTTGAGACCTGCCAACGTCGATGACGAGGCCGCGATGTGCGATAAGAAGGGATGCTGAACGATATTCCCAAGCCGTTGGCGCAATTTGGGAGAGAGAAAAACAATGCGAAGCGAAGGTGCCGCCCTAATTAGCATATAGCTGTCATATACCCCAGGAAGCTTGCCCGACAGACCCGACCGACCTGACTGAGCCAACTTCCACATTTTATCGTCGTTGTCGCCTGGGTCATCGTCTGACTCTTCTGATGAGCCATCTTCGTCGCCATAGACACGTCGAGACCTGCTCCCGATACTGCGTTCATCCTCATCCCTTGATCTTGAGGTTGACCGGCTATGGGATCGAACCGCAGCCGATTCCTCCAGGTCGAACATCTCACTCAGCTCTCGAAGTTTTGTAAGCGCCCGTGATTTCCTTGCCGTCTCTCCTTTGATGCGATTGCCGTTGATTTCCAGGTCTCTTTTCTCGATTTCTCGATTCACTACGAATTTCTCGAAGCCATTCAGGCCCTTGCCACGGTCGACCAAGCCAGTAACGTCAACCTGAGCACCAATCATGTATTTGACGTTTCCCTTGTCGTCGTGCAGGGGGGCGATCATAAGCAAGTTGATAAACGGTCGGCCGTCCCTGCGGTAGTTTAGGAGTGTCTCGCAAATTTGTTCACCGTTTCTGATGGTTTCCCTTAATCGTGAGACGGACTCTCTTTTGGTTTTGGTGCCTTGCAAGAAACGGCAGTTGTGCCCAATAACATCATCAGAGCCATAATCCGTGAGGCGATAAAATTCCTCACTGGCATAGATGATGGGGTTGTCCTGTTGCTTCGGATCGGTCAAGCAGAATACCTCGGATAATCCTCCTACGAGATCTCTCATAAGAGGCGTTTGTCTGCCGGTGATTTCATTGATCAAGCACTCTGTAACCACCTTGACCAAGTTGTAGGTGATGTACATCGGAAGCGCTTCATCAACCAAAGTTCGAAACGCAGAATTATTCCATTCTTCAAAATCTTTGTCCAGCAGGGCCGCTTTTGTTGGTCTGTCACTTGGTGCGGTCGTGGAGTCAAGGCCGTGGGCAATCGCATTGGCGTATTCGACCGCCTTGATGGCTTTCTGCGTCTCTAAATACCGTAACACGATGGGGTAATATTGAGGTCGATATCGCCCAATAAAAGCCGTGAATCGTGCCAGATATTGTGGATTATGAATGAGAGCGTTCAAATGCCCGGTTGAGAACAGTGATTCTGATAGAGACTCAACAGAAGGGGGCTTTGGCCTGGGTGGAGGAGGGCGTAGATCGAAGTCTAACGCATCCGAAGTATCACTGTCCAGCTTGGCTTTTGTGTCGCTTTCTGACATGGTCCTTTGTAGTTGCAGCCCTTTCGGAGCATTCCTGGATGAGGGACCCCTATGTGGCTTCTCTATGCCTGATCGGCCATATCGAGCCGACTCTCCTGATGGTCTTGGTTTTGGATAAGAGCCCGTTGCAGCGTGAGGAAGTCCTGGACGAGGGTTCGTAAGGTCTACCGTATCAATTGGAGGGAGCGCTGTGTGAGCATTCCAATTGCGCAATGATGGTTCCTCCTTTGCAGGGCTATATGTCTGCTTGGTTGGTTCAGGAGGCTGTTTGACAGTGCCAGCGGCCTTTCCCGTCTGGTCGGATGCCTTTGCTTGAGCGACCGGAGTGGGCTGTGTGGCAGGTTTCCCACTTTTCTTTGATCTACCTGAGCGTATGCGAAGGTTCTGCTTGATCCTTTCCAGGTCCATGGTGATTCACCGGTAGTTAGAGATCTCGAAGCACTTGCCCCGCCGAGGACCTGAAACTAGGGAAGTTCGTGAAACCAGAGGAGGAATGAAACGAAGGACCCAAGCTCAAGAAGACATGGTGCCAGTTCGGGCTTGCGTGATCATGGCCGAGGGATTGATGATAGATCTGTGTGGCCTGATAAAGCGAGTTGAATTGGAGCTTTCAGAACATTCAGGTGATAGGACAGGCGTGGACAGGGACGGAAACCTGCCAATATGACAATTCGGAATGCACTACATCATCACAGCCAAAGTCCTGCAGGGTCATCCATACCCCATGCACCATGTCTAGCGAAGCCATATCGAATACGTCAGTGCCAAAAACATTGGCGTTGACTGTTGGGTACAGTGTTGTTTGCGCCGAGGCTGGGAGTGTCTTGAGTGTCGCCGTCATGACTTGTGCCACAATATCGGGGATGAGGAATGTTGTGGTACATATTGGATGAAGAAGAATCTTCGTAGCAGTCTGATTGACCTCAAATGGGTCTGGTGGTCCAAAAGACAGGGGTGGTCCCGGGAGTGTTATACATGGTGACGGGCATGATGCGGGCCTACCCGCCTAAAACGCCGCCTGGAGACCTGCCTTCGGGCTCGAAAAACAAAAAGTCCGCAGTGCATTTCAGCCACGGCGGCTTGTATAGCGCCTATCATTTTTCCTCTATCGTCGGAGATCCTATCTCGTATACCTGGACATGTTGTGCAACTATCCGAAGCTAATAATGGCCGTTCCTCGCCGCTTTCATCGTCTGCAATCAAGTAGGCGTCCCTGCAAGGTCACCAGTCAGATTACTCGATCCGACCAAGTTCAAACGATGCTCACCTTAGGTACCCAACGAATGTCACAAGCCAGAAGGAGCCCACATAGGTCAATGCCCATTCGAGGATGCCAGCAGTACGCATCCAGCCTTTGAAAAGGAAACCCGTGAACGCAAGGCCCAATCCTATCTCAACGACGACCAAGGTATTACTCGCCAGACACCTGCATACTTGTCAGTATTGTGCCATGCCTGCCGCCAGGCTATATCGTTTTAAAAAGGAAATAATATCACCATTTTCGTAGACCAGTCCTCTGCGACGGTTCCCTGGTTTGACCGAACCAAACAATGGCAGTAAGAAACATCGCCAGACCAAGCCCACCGAGGCAAGAAAATAGCAAGTACTGATGCCTCTCATGAGCACGGTATGTATCGAAGATGGCGAGCAGCAAGAACGACACGGACGCCCACAGTCCGCAGAACAGAGCCAACCTCGAAGTAGTTTTCTTCCATTTGGCGTCATCACTGAGTCCGTAAGACTGGGCAGAGTACCGAGAGTAGTGAACGGCGCAGACAGTCAAAGCAAAATTGAGTCCAGTTGTCGTGCATCCAGCAATGAAGACCGGTTTGAACTCGAACGCGGCGATGTCAGAGACGAAGCTGAATCAACTGTTAAGAACACCGTTCCACAGGATGGTGCGTTTGCTCACGCGACATATGGATTGCTCTGACCAGGATATGTAGGTCGTCCTGTGGCAAGCCAATGGATGAGAAGAATAGAAAGAGTAAGAAACCATGAGGCGCCTGCAACAAGTGGGAACAGCCAGAGATATCGCAACCAGAACCTCTCGAAAGAATGAATATCAGACATGGTCTACCATCGACGCAAGAGATGTGATTGTGTGAAAGATTGCAAGATAGCTTTTATGAGGCTCGGTTAGGGTGTCGCGTGACTCCGTCCTGAATAAGTGCGGGTGATCATCGAGCCGATCGCAAACCTGAGGTTATGATGACGGTATTGCAGACACCTCAACGTGGGGTTGGCATCAATAGGTGTTGTGCGTCAGAATGTGCCTCCCCGACATTGAAGGATTCCAAGATTGCTTGCGACCTTCTTTTGTCCAAACCAAAAGTGTCTTGTTGCATATCTTGGCGGAAAGGTACAAGGCCAAACTCCGTCCAATACAGAATCTCGGGTTATCTGCTTCTTCATCATCTTAGATCGTATCTCTGCCTCGCCTGGCTCGCATCGACCTCCATGGTACTATTACCAACGGCGTGTTTTGTTTGATGCTCTGGGAAGATGGGACCACCTGACCCTAGGGAAGGCAAAAACTTCCCAACCTTCCGCTGGTATAATTTGTACTCCGGGTACTTCTGTGCAGATAGCAGTTCGGTAAGCCAGGTGCTGGACTGGAAGAGGATCAGATACGAGGCGGCCCCAAGGCCGGTCCAGTTGTACCATGTCCCCGTCGCTAGACAGGACCACAAGTAGAGGACCACCCAGACAGTCTGCTCAGCAGCAAAATTGGGATGGCGAGAGTATGCAAACAATCCCTTGGTGAGGAAGCCGCGGTCCAAATCTTCCTGCTCGTACCCAGCTGGTACTTTTGCGTTCTGTCGATAAGCTGACTTGGCATTTTGGTAATTCCATTGTTGTTGGTCGGCAATGAAAGATGTGGCTATTGCACTCAGCATCATAGCGGATGCGACGACGTCTTCGAGGCTGAAGCTCGATACGCTGGAATTGTAGGTAGCCAACCTTGAAGTGAGGAGTAGCACATAACTTGGAGTGGTGACACTGGCCAAAAGAAGCGACTGGGCGAGAGAAATGAAAATGATGTTGAACAGGAAGAACACTCCTGGTCCAACTTGCTTCTTGACAATGGCCCAACGGTAGTCCTCGCTACCGATCGAGTAGCCGCCTTTGCGATAGTAATTGTAGGTCAATCTCGTCTGAAGTACTATTAGCACCAAGTTTTCGAATTTGAAACTGTGACTTACACTCCAGATTGCACTGATGACGGCAACAAGATCGAGCCTGGTCGTTTCAATCCCAGCCAGATGTGCATACACCGCATAATGAATGTTGTAGATTGTCGGGAGTATTGACCACACGCGATCGACCTGAGAGTAGTTCTTGTTAATCTCTGAAACCACCAAGAAGATGGGAGAGATGGCTATCGAGAAAGCTATGGCGGAGATGAGAGGATTTGTATCGAGATAGATTTGTTTCAAAGCGGCAATGTTGGTTGCAGATTGAAGGAACACCTGTGGCAAAGGCTGGAGTTGATAGATGTAGGGTGACACCGTGTTGTTGTATTCGGCGCATTCGATGAGGCTGCGAACCACCGGCAATGCCATCTTGAAGGCGGAGAAAGGATCAGATCTTCGAGAAGCCTCTGAGCTGTAGACGTGAGTTAGAGGAAGGAGACTTGAAGAATGAGCACAGAGTACGAACTTGAAGTGGTGATGGGCGTCTCCTTATGTGATGCCCACATCAGAATGTGGTGACGCAATAGTTCAAGCCCCGGCAACTTGAATCTTCTGCGATCCCCAGGCACCGATCAAGCCAAGATCTTAACTAAAACCCCCACTAAACCGCCCCCACCTCGCTTAAGCAGCCCATCGATTTGGGTGCCATTCGATCGCCACGAAAAGCGCGTCGGTGACTTGCAGTTGCCAAGATCGACGCGTCTCAACCTCACTTTCTCTTTTGGCACCTCAAAGTCACCACAGTACTGATCACGGTATAGCCCACTGACACTGTACATCATCCTTCAAACCGCTCTAAACTGGTTGTCGGAGCGAGTCGGTAGGGTAATTGATTATGATGCTGATGCAAAATGAGTCATGCCCGGTCAAAAGATTCTCTGCGTCGCAGAAAAGCCTGCGATAGCCAAAGCAGTGGCCCAACATCTTGCTGGCGGCAGAGTTACCACGGTAGGCAGATATCGTGCTCAGCCTTCTAGTCAACTTCTCATTCTTCGCAGCACCCTATACGAGGTAATCCATATGTCAAGAACTACGAATTCGACTTCAATTTCCGGCAATGGGGCAACTGCTCCGTGACCATGACCAGTGTGCTTGGCCACATGACAAGCCTGGACTTCGACCAGAAATACAAAGCCTGGAAATCCTGTCAACCCGGTCAGCTATTTGAGGCCGAGACCGTCACCACTGTCGACAAAGACAAGAAAGCTCTTGCAGACAATCTTAAACAACAAGCCCGGTATGCCAGGATTCTGTTCATTTGGACCGATTGCGACCGTGAAGGTGAGCATATCGGTGGTGAAGTACGGGATCAGGCTAAGAAGGGCAATCCGAACATCATTGTCAAGCGAGCTAAATTCAGCAACACTGAAAGAGCGTGAGTCGCAGAAACCCGTGGCGATGCCAGAGACTAACAGCACTAGTCATGTTATACAAGCGGCGCATTCACCCCTTGAGATGGACGAGCGCATGGTCAACGCCGTCACTGCCAGAATAGAGCTTGATCTGCGGATAGGCGCGGCTTTCACTAGACTCCAGACACTACAGCTTCAATCTCTCAGTGAAAATCTGAGTCAAGCAGTAATTAGTTACGGATCGTGCCAATTCCCTACCCTTGGATTCGTCGTCGACCGATATAATCGAGTGAGAAACTTCAAACCCGAAACCTTCTGGCTGATCAAGTTGATGCACGTTCGTGACAGGATCAAAGTCAACTTCAACTGGAGAAGAGGCCATCTTTTCGACCGGGCGGCTGTCACCGTTATCTTCGAGGCGTGCCTTGACGAAAAGTATGCCAGAGTCACAAAAGTACAAAAAAAGCCTACTTCAAAGTGGCGTCCCCTACCCTTGACCACAGTGGAATTGCAGAAGCAAGGCAGTCGATTTCTTCGCATGAGCAGTCAGCAAGTCATGTCTGCCGCCGAAAAGCTCTACCAACAGGGGTTCATCAGCTACCCGCGTACCGAGACTGACCAATTCCCTCGAGAGTTTGGCTTTGATCCCATCATCCAGCGGCAGACGCAAGACAATCAGTGGGGACAATTTGCGCAAGGTCTGTTGGATGGTGGATTTCAAACTCCTCGCTCGGGGAGTCACAACGATCAAGCACATCCTCCAATTCACCCGGTTAATTATGCTGCTGCGTCTGCACTCCAACAGGACCAAAAGAAAGTGTACGAGTTCGTCGTCAGGCGATTTCTTGCTTGTTGCTCGGAAGACGCGAAAGGAGAGGCCACGGACATCGAAGTACAATGGGGCTCCGAGACTTTCCACACTCATGGTCTCCTGGTCCTTCAACGCAACTACCTTGATGTCTACGTGTATGATAAATGGGAAAGCAGTCAGCAATTACCGGCATATACAGTTGACGAGACGTTCGAACCCGCCGAAGCGAACATGACGGACGGGAAAACAACGGCTCCAGGGTACCTGACTGAGCCTGAACTGATCGCCTTGATGGATGCAAATGGAATCGGGACCGACGCCACGATGGCCGAGCATATTACCAAGATCCAGGAACGGCTGTACGTCAATACAAGACCATCCACTGGAGGTGGACGCAACCGAGTTTCGGAATTCATACCTACGACACTCGGCGTGGCCTTGATCGAGGGCTACGACAATGTTGGACTCGACGTCAGCGTCAGCAAACCATTCCTTCGCAAAGAGATGGAACTCAAAATGAAGGCGATCTGCGAGGGCCGGCGGAGTCGGTCAGATGTCGTGCAAGAGAGCTTGGACCAGTACCGCGAAGTGTTTATCAAGACTAACCAGCAGATCCGTACTCTGAAGGACGCTGTGACGAAGTATGTGGTGAATGGAGGCAGATGATGAGAGTGTGCAACCTGGCACTTGCCGTTTCTACTCGCACTGTGCGGGGATAATCTGGCTTGATCAAGCTCGTTCAAGACTTGCAACATATTACCGGAAATTTTGTGGAACTGGCGCCTTGGAAGAAGCCTCACTAGCCTACACTGTACACCTGCGTGGGTGCTACGAACTAGCCATGCTCTCCTGCTCCCCAGATATGGCAAAAAGCACGACAACCTCGATCGACGAATGAGACAATGGGCGCCACACCCACTTCCAAGTCTTTTGACCAGGGGCCATGACGCACCTGCTACGCCATTGAGAGAAGTGGCTGTGGCTGTGCTCTGCGAGGGCCAATCATATCGTTTCAGCCACAGGTCCACGATTCTTCGTAGGTCACAAGCTCGGCCTTTTGGTTGCTCGAATTTCAAGGCACAACCCGTTATGACATACTCCGTACCGATCTCGATGTTTTCAAGCCTCAGCCGCTCTGTATGAGGCGCCCGGACTCCACTGTGATGCCATTGTGGAAGGTCGATCAGCTTGATACCTGAAGCAGATGGCTTGATGGGGAGGGCAACGCTGCCCTACATCTATATAACTTAACAGGATCGCTCGTCAAGGTTCAGACCTACACAGAATCCCAAACTCACAAACATTACATCTTATACTTACATTTCACGTTCCATCTCGACCCATCAACCATCATGTCAGGCCTTATGAACAAAGTAAAGGCTGCTCTGTCGCACGACGACACACCAGGTTCTACCAATGCTGGACCGTGAGTATAACACCCAGAATATCCATTCCACATCCGACTTACAACTTCGTCCAGGCACCATAGCAACGCGGCCAACTCGGCTGATCCCAGAGTCGATTCAGATCGCAGCCACGGTGGCTACAGCGCGGGGACTGGCCATACCAGCGGTGTTTCCACAGGCGTTGGTCATACTGGCGCCCACAGCGGTGCTGGATATGGCACCGGCCCACAAAGCGGTGAATACGGATCAGGTGCTGCCACAATGGGATCGGGCAACACCATGCACTCTAGCCGAGCCGCAAACAAGCTGGATCCTCGCGTAGATAGCGACTTCGATCACAGAGCCAACCCGGGCAGCAACGTGGGTGGCTATGGAAACACTCAGTCGTCTTCCGGATATGGAGGTCCAGCGCACGCAGCGCATGCTCCGTCGACCACAACGGCTGGCCACCACGGCAACAACATGCACTCCAACCAGCTTGGAAATAAGATGGATCCTCGTGTGGACAGCGACTTTGACCACAGAGGCAACCCTGGAAGTCATGTGGGTGGCTATGGGAATCAGGAGACCGCCAGATATGGAGGAGGTGCATCTGGTATGCCGACAGACACAACAGCCGGCCACAAGCTCCAGTCAGGACATCACGGACATCACGGCCATCAGGGTCAAGGTACCACGGGTATTCACGACCAAGTCACCACTCACACCACCATGGGCACCTCGACTCATGGCCTTCACAACTCTGGTGCTCAGACGGGTTACCAAAACACTTCGGGAACTTCAACTCATGCACCGCACAACTCGAATCTGCTCAATAAGGTGGATCCAAGAGTCAAACATGATAATGAAGGCAGACCTCTTTGAGGGGTGTGTTGAGATTGTCCACAGCTGCCCGACTGTGTGAAGGGTCCTGATTATATGATGAATGTACGAGGATTATAAGTGTATATCAATGCCATTTCCTGTTCCAAACGTTCTAGATTTCCCCTACTCCGTAACCTGCGCGATTATCCTTGAATGGTCACAATGGTGCAAGTTTAGCTGATGCGTACACCCAGCAGGGGGCCTGATGCTTAATGTGGTGATGATTCATGTACGCTAGACACTTTTGTGGCAAGTGTGTACTCCGCTGCATCTCATGTGGTAAGCTCGCACAAGTTCAAAAACTTCAGAGAGTAAGAGGTGTGACTGGGTGCGTGGATGAGTAAGTCGACAGTAATCGACCCAAAGCCGCAAAGGGCTTCTGCAATGCGCTACTTAGTCAGTGAGCAGCCGAAAACAAGGTGGAGGTGTTGGCCATGGTTGGCAAGGAAGTCGTTGCTCAGCTCAGCAGAAGACTGCAGCTCCAGGGTTCAAAACAGCCAAAGATCCATGCATTGGGCGGCGAGGGGAAGCCTGCGGCGCCTTCATACGCCCGGGATTGGATTTGGTGCGAGACCTATTGGTGCCCACTGGGTGCCCACTGCCCTAGTCGGTTAGGGTGGTGCCCTCGTAGCGGAGACAGCCAAGTGACACTTCCCTGCAGCAACTCTCCAGATAAATAATGTTGTCGTTGCGACGCCCATGGTGCTGCGCCAGTCTCAATCTCCTGCCTGCCTGCGATTTCCCACCCGTATACCAAGCATCGTGTTCTTTTGATATCGTCGCCGTCTATGATTTCCAAGATCATATAACAGCGACGTACCTCTTACGGGCCCTCTACTAGGCACCCTCGGAACTCCGCCATTTTCACGTACCAAACCCCTCATCAACATGACCAACAAACCGGACGAAACAGAAGCCTTCCCAAACCTCGAAGATGAGACAGAGACAGAGAGACCCTTTGACAGACCTCAAGATGGCGCTGTTCCCGACGTCGGTCGCAGAGGTTCCATCACCTCTCGACTATCGGCTCAGACTCGTTCGCGGACTGGTTCCTTAATGCAGTCCTTCATTCAGAGCAACCCTCCTCTGGGAATGTGGCAGGCCACAGGCGAGGTTGGCTCCAAGATACCCACATTACCCGAGATACGAAACGGAGCATTTGCAGATGAGGGCTGGACACATGAAGGACAAATGGAACATCGAGGCACAAACCCGCACGAGATTCACCGACAGCGGATAGCCCGGACGAGTTCTGCTAGTACCAGGACGAGGAAAAGTTCACGGTCGACAGGAGCGCCCGTGATGATCACAGAGGAAAGACATGAGTTCTTTCCCAAAAGAGCCCCAACATTGATGCAGGAGACGTTACATGAGGAAAGCCCGGCCGTACACTCTCGGGCGGAAGAAATTCAGCCAGCACAGAGGTAAGTTTCTATCTTTTCGCACACTTTTTCAATTAGATACCAGGCGATTAATACCTCATGATTAGCTCCGCAGAAAAACATCCAGCAGAGACCCAAGAGAAAGATGCGTCGATGGCTTCCTCACAACAAGACGACGCTCAGCCCGTCCCAATCCAGGATGGTCCGGACGAGACGGGCACGTATCCCAATGGGTACCGCTTCCCCAGAAAACACAGCTGGACCCAATCTACCATGATCGGACTACGAGCGTTGTGGAAATTCTTCCTCACGCCCTTCGGCTTTGTCGTGACCATCTACGGCCTCAACGTGGTCGGTTGGGGCGCTATGATCTTCTTCGTCCTCCTCAATGCTGCACCAGCAATGTGTCATCCCACCTGCGACTCCGATGACAGCGCCCGTAAGAAATGGATCGAGATCGACTCGCAGATCCTCAATGGATTGTTCTGCGTGACAGGTTTTGGTCTCTTGCCATGGCGAGCGCGCGACTTCTACTATGTCATGCGCTGGCGTGTGGGGGGCCATCAGAAATACCAGCGCAAGCTCGCCGGCATCTACAGGGGTTGGTACCGTCTCCCGGGCTCGGAGCAGTTGGCGAACGACGTTGGGCCGCCGCCGGCGTACAGCAAGAAGCACCCACGCACACCAGAGTCACCACCGCCCTATTCGGAAGAAGAAGTCGCCCGCTTAGAGGAGAACCCAGCTATTCCTCTGCCTGCAAGTTCCATGCCTGAACCACCTTTGACCGGCATCCGCGCTCGACCGTCAAGGTCTTGGTCCGTTGACTTCGTCGTCCACATGTACATGGCCAATACGTTCTTTCAAGTCCTGCTGTGTGTCTGGATGTGGCATTGGAACCGATTTACCCGACCATCGTGGGGGACGGGCGTGTGGATCACCCTGGGATGTCTGAGCGGTATATTTGCTGGCATAATGGTCTTCATTGAGGGGAGCAAGGTCAAGCGCGCCGAAGGTATCCCCGTCCAGGAATACGATGTTCTCGAGTCGGTGGAGGATTATCATGAGCGCAAAGCGAAGGAGGAAAAGAAGGAGGCTAAGAAGATGGCACGGCATGAAGATCATCACCATTTCAGACACAGCAATGGTGGGACTCATGAGGTCGTTCGTTCAGAGAAATTGAAGGGCCAACAGTGGTTCACACGGCACTGAGTATTTATTGAGTTTAGCGAAAAGGCTCATCATTGTCAAATCGAGTTGCATCGAGGCATGATGGACATCGATCGGCTGGAGAGTTTTGGTCTCATGGCGGGGTTTCAAAAGCCTGTCTGTTATAATCACTGTCTTTGTTGGCTAATATGGTATCCCAAACACTTTTGTCGGATTGAATTGTGAATTTGCGAGGAGCAATGTGTGATATCAGAGCGTCCTGTATAAATCGGAAGTGATTGTGGTAGGTGCCCGCAGTCACATAGCAATACAGTCCCATTGGGGCCTGACTGGCAGCCCCGGCGATTGTGCAACAACTTCCTTCAGACCTGCCTGCTGCCGTGCGCTTCGCTTCTCGTCTCTTCATTTCTCCTGCCTCTTACCATCGTCTCTCGTTCATGCGATATTCGGTTCGGCAGGGCCGATTCAATCCACTAGACATCCGATGCCAGGGCGGAGTCATTCATATCTATGAGCCTTGCCCCTCGAGTGGGATTCCATTGCACACCACAAGAAGAATAGAGAGGAGGAGGAGGAGGAGGCTGGAGCGTCTGTGTGGCTGGAGTGGAGAGGTGTTCCAGTTCTGGGTCTCCTTCACTGCACCCCTGTTGATGGCATTGGGCGCACACTGAAGCATGAGCCTGCCCCGAACGAACGTGCCGGGTGTCCTGCACGATCCTCGTGGTCGAGTCGCAAGTTTCCAAGATCGTTGTGGGCAGGAGACGGAGACAATTGTTGGACTGTTTGACCAAGGCTTTCCCGGCGGCGTTCATACGCCGTGATTAAGGGTCGTCTTGGAGTAAGTGGTCGACTGCCCTGGAACAGTTCCAGGCAGACTTCGACATCGAAAACGTGGTGTCCCATGGCATAGCGATTGACCTTTGTCGGCTGCCGGATGCGTGGAATCATGAAATAGGGGAAAATTCAACCGTTCTGTCGAGGCTTGACCTCGCCTTCCTGCATGATGTAGTAGACGACCGTGCCATCTCCGCCACCACCTGTCTTGGCTCTCATCCCTAGTAGCACTCGTTTCTGGTCATGATGCTCGTAAGCCGTCGGCCTGCCGTGTACATGTACATGTACACTGCTATTTCCGTTCGCGTGGCCGTTGCCGCTTCCGTTGCTTGACTGTGACTGTGACTGTCCGCCATCGTCGCTCCTCGGAGCTGGTGGCGTTACGCTGACCACATCACGCTCAGGCAGTTGATCGAATACCGCACAGAATCGACCGAGCGTCCACGTCTCGCTGAGGGACAAGGGCAGTACGAACTCGCGCTGCACGGGGATGGAGCTCTCGTCGATGGAATGTCGGACTAGATAGTTCTGAAGATCCGGGTGCACGTAGCTATGGCGTGGAGGGAGGCCGGAAATCAGAGTCGCTGTCGTCTCACCTGATGCGGCGGTGGAGGGTGTTGATGAGGCAGCCACGTTGATATGGACGATATGGCGTTTCAGGTCTGTCCAGTTGTGCTGATATTGCAGGTTGTGCAAGATCTCGAGAGGGAGGGACTCGGAAGCTGTTTTGGCGCCTGAGGAGGTGATAAGAGATGACAAGGCAGAAGGTTCCGGGGGTGAGTTGTTGGTCGCCATTGTCGTTGTCGTTGTCATGATCACTCTTACACGGCTGGGCGTGGATAGGAGTCACTGCCAGAAAGAGAGAAACAGGCGACCTTGATGAATGACAAAAATCCGAACAGCGTCTCTAGACAACAACGTTGGCACGTCGAAGATTTGGTGGCCTCTTTCAGATCAACATAGTCACGACCACGAAGGAAGCATGGGCTTCAGCAGCATCGAAGAGTCTATGTCGCTCTTACAAACTTCGGCCAGTGTATCTGGAAAAAGTGAATGAAGTCCCCAGATGTCACCTACTTGGATGGTGGTGATAGTGGCAGGTTTGCCGAGGCATTCTGATACACCGCAATTCGACAGACACACGACTATTTATTACCACTGTCCACTGGAGCATGAGTGTGTAGTCCTGGCCAGATAATTGTTTGTAGGTCAAATGCGCTGATCACATTCTATTTCCAGTTCTGGGCCAAGTGATGTGAGGGCGATTCGAAAACCTTGCTGACTGCTCACAATTTGTAGAGATCCAGCCGGCCTTGATAATCCTCTTCTGGCCGAGATATCTGCACATACGAGCGATAGGTGGTCAAATACGAGGCGCCGAATCTGGTGCATGCTGGCATCCATTGGCCGAACTCATCTGTTGACACGTTTTATTCCCGTTAGACTATTCTGCTAGACATGGTAGGCTTTTTCCTTTTTGACTTTGATCGCTGGACTTACATTCATTGTGGGCGTAAAAACAACAAGCATCGAATACCAAGGGGGAACCTTTACCAGCATCGGTTTCTGAATTGGCATACCAGAGGTCCCCGTGTATAAGTGAGGGTTTGATGGATCTGCCCTCACTCTCGAGCGGGCAAAGCAATCGAGGAATCACCTTGTCGAACAGGGTTGGTTTCAGGGTATCGAATTCTGATTCGGATTCAAATCTCTAGCTTTCAGTTCAAGGCCTAGTGCCCAGCGCCTGATCGATCTTCGCAAAGTATGTCTCCCCCTTGTCTTCCCAGTCATTCAATTGGGGTAGGTTGCCACCGCAGGTTGTGATGTGAAAGCCGAACTTGCCAGTGGAAGACTCGTGTTCTTGTGCAGTAGAGCAAGTTGTGCTGAGAACTTCTCGGAATCAGGCATATCATCTGTCATCTCTCGGTATTTGCACATGAAGAAGTGGGGTTTTGGATTGCTTTGATACGTGCCCCAGGCGATCGGCGTTGGTACAAAGTCCGGCAGCGGGATGTAGATGGCTTTCATTGACTCGAATTCGACATGTATCATTTTCTTGCCGATGTCATTAGAGAGCATTTGGACGAAGAAGGAGTGCTCGGCCTGCCCATCCGCCATTCGACATCAATACGAGCAGTTTCCATCCAGAAATTGAAGCCATGTCCTTCAGTTGAGAGGATCCGACAGCCATCGGGACGTTCCGCAACGACACTCGAATCGACATCGTAGTTCGTCCCTCCTACTGATCATGTCCTGCAGTAGAGGCCTTAAAGATCCGGTCCTGAAGATCTTTGTCCTCGATCTGTCTGACCTGAACACCCGCCTCCTCAAGTCGCTTTCTGCCTTCGTTGAGACCAATAAATGTTCCAGGCTCCGTGATCCCTACATACACCAGTTTGATCGAGTCTTTGAGCCCGAGAATCCTCTCCACGCAAGTTCGGTTGCCACTCAAACGTTCGTTGCATGGTTCCATGGTCGTGTATAGAACGCTGTTTTTGGGTAATATTTGGCCAACGCGGTCATCTGGAACGTTATGTTTCTCGGCGACTTTGATGAGGCAGCAGTGTTCGGCATGTGTCGTGCCTGGGTCTCCCGGTCTGTCACCAGGCAGTTCCATTGAGTAGCCTGTCGAGAGAATCTCGCCACTCTCTCCATTGACAAGGACTGCTCCGACACAAAACTTTGTAGATGCTGGGGGTGAGAGGCGTGCCTTCTCAAGAGCATATTCCATGTATGCTTGATGGTTACCTGGATCATAGATGGGGTAAGGCGATTCGCAGGCCATTTTTTCACGACTTGATGGTAAAGGTTGCGCGACATCCAAGACTTGTTGGACAAAGAGGGCGGTTGAGAAGTCGTGTTGTTTTGGGCGTCAGGTGGTCTTCGCTTAAATGGTAAAGGCCCGACTAAAAGTGAAGGCTGGATTCCTAGGTGTCTTCAATACATTTATCCAATTCAAGAGTAAGTCACCTTCTTTCCGCATTTATCGTCGCTTCTTCGCGACATTTGAGGCAGCTACTGTTCCACTCCGACCATGATAATTATCTTTCATGGTTGTTACCTGCCACAATGGTATGTTGAATCTGATCGCCAATGGATCGACGGCCCCAGAGTCTAAGTAACCAGCATGCCGGAAACAATTCTGTATCATCCCATAGCCAGCATCGCTTCAATATAGCATACACCGCCAAGCAGCATAGAAATTGTGGCTTGATCGTGCTTGATATTACTTCGCTAGCCCGTGGACCCTGCACTACCGATGATTTCTTTCGGCTGCTAACCTAAAACCGACAGGTCAATGGACATTGTTCCGGGCGCCTTGGACACTATTTACTTGATCGACGCTGCTCGAGGCATCGATGTCCGATCTGTGTTGAACAAGGGTCGAGGACGCGTCGGCGGTCACGACGGATTGGTGACGACTAATAAAGACACCAATCGAGGCAATAATGGTCGGATGCCGTTTTGGACCCGGTAACGACGACGCTGGAGCTATGACATTGAGGTGGACTGACCGGCGACTAGGTGAGGATCCATTGCTCCATGATGGCTCTCGAGGAAGCTAATCAATCAGATTAGATAAAAATTTTCACGTCGGCTGCCCGTCTTCAGCGAATGAAGCCTTGCAATATCCTCGCATCCCAGCTCATTGCCTGCTTGGCATGCCGTGGTATCCGCCAGAAAGGAGGCCCATCAGTGCCCATGATGGACCTTCAGGTGCCGGTCTCGGGGCGGATTGGTCACCGATTGATCTAATCAGATTATCGAGCGATGCAAAGATAACGCCTTGTAGGGGGGGATGCCATGGAGACCGTCTTGCAGTTTCCACTCCGGCACTCTCACAAGCTCGCTCGCTCGCTTCTCTACACCCTCGATTTCCCAACCAAGATGTTGCTCTTCTACCCGACATCGGATCGAATGAATCCTTACACATGTTCCCTGCGCGTCGGATCTGCCAAGTACTATGTATGGCCTGTCCCATCATCCATGGGTGTTCCACGTAGCAGTGGGCCAGGCTAGGTGGTGGGCTCGCTTGACACTGCACGCCATGTGGTGAACTAATCTGCAAGTTTTGTTCAGAGAGGTGGGATAAATGTACTTGTACGTAGAGGGCCTCGCTTCTCTTCTTCCTCTTTCCGGAACTGTACCCTCTGTGCCTTCACCTCCTGCAACATGGCCATTCTACCCAAGTTCAGACCCGGATTCCGTCGAACCACGACTGACGACGTAGCCGGTTCTGTGGCTATGAGCCCAATGGCGATGAATGAGAAGCACCCTACTACCAGCAGTGCTGAGGGACAAAGCACGATCAATGGCGATGCAGAGGCGCCAGCAGTAGAACGTCCTACCGAGGATGCTCAACGAGGTGTCCAGAACGTCGAAGCCGTCACGCTGACCTGGTCAAAGAAGGCTCTTGTGGGAATCTTCATCAAGTACGATTCGAATTCACTCTTTGCCGATGCTGGCCTTGTCACTAACGCGTGTCCGTCACAGTATGTGGTTGCTTTACTTCGTCAATGCATTCCAGTCCTCCATCCTGTACAATCTGGTCCCCTTCGCTACCAGCGATTTCGAGACGCACTCCCTACTGACGGTCATCTACATCGTCGCCAACGCCATGACAGCGGCAATCTACATCCCACTCGCCAAGATGCTCGATCTATGGGGTCGAGCTGAGGGTTTCCTTCTCATGATAGCTTTCGCTACTCTGGGATTGATCCTGATGGCCTCATGTGGCAGTCTCTCAACATTCTGCGCTGCTCAGGTACATTCCCCGAGGCACGCACGTCTGAGAACCTCGAACCACTGACCGCATGTTACAGGTCTTCTACTCCATCGGCTTCGGCGGCATGACTTACAGCATCGATGTCATCACGGCCGATGCGTCCAAATTGAAGAATCGAGGGCTCGCATATGCTTTTACCTCGTCGCCATACATGATCACGGCATTTGCCGGCGCCAAAGCATCAGACGACTTCTACTATCACTACAGCTGGCGGTGGGGATTCGGCTGCTTCGCAATCATCTTGCCCTTCGTCGCGGCACCGTTGTATTTCAACCTCAAATACCATCTTCGCAAAGCCGAGAAACAAGGCCTTCTCAAGCGAGCCAAGAGCGGCCGTACATTGACCGAGAACATTTGGCATTACACCCAAGAATTTGACGGTATGTTCCTTTTGTCAGAAACATTGATCTACCTCGTTACTGACACCTCGAAGCTGCTGGTGTCTTCCTCTTCGCCAGCGGTCTGACAGTTTTCCTCCTCCCCTTCACTCTCGCAGACAGTGCTCCCAACGGCTGGTCTACCGGGTACATCATCGCCATGATCGTCGTTGGCTTCATCGTCCTCGCTCTGTTCGGCCTGTACGAAGCCTTCGTCGCGCGCACACCGTTTTTGAGCGTCAATCTCCTGGCCAACCGCACCGTCATCGGCGCCTGTCTGTTGGATTTCACATACCAGGTCAGCTACTACTGCTGGAACAGCTACTTTACGAGTTTCCTGCAGGTCGTCAACAACCTGTCGCTCGCCGAGGCCGGATACGTGGGCAGCACCTTCGACGTCGTCTCCGGCGTCGAGTTATTGGCCGTGGGCTTCCTGATCCGCAAGACGGGCTATTTCCGCTGGCTTCTCTTCGTCGCGGTGCCATTGTACCTCTTCGCTCAGGGCCTGATGATCTACTTCCGCCGCCCGAACCAGAAGATCGGATACATTGTCATGTGTCAGATCTTCATCTCCATCGGCGGTGCCATCTTCATCATTGTCCAGCAGATCGCCATCCTCGCGGCCGCAGACCACCAGCACGTCGCCGCCGTCTTGGCCTTGTTGTATGTCGTCGGCAACGTCGGCGGCGCTGTGGGCAACACGATCTCCGGCGCGATATGGACGAATACGTTCGAAAAAGCGTTGGCGAGGTATCTCCCCGCCGACGCCCAGGACAGTATCGAGGATATCTACAACAGTCTCGACGTGCAGTTGAGCTATCCCGTCGGAAGTCCCGAGCGGCTGGGCATCCAGGAGGCCTATGGGTATGCGCAGGCTCGAATGCTCGCCGTGGGCACGGGATTGATGGGTCTCAGTTTGATCTGGATGTTCATGATCCGCAACATCAATCTTAAGAAGGTGGACCAGACGAGAGGTACCATCTTTTAGGATAGGATGATGATAGAACGACTGGTGCGTGTCGCTTTCCCTGCGGTGGCAACTGGGGGTTGGAAGACTCGGCTGTATCCATTCTTGGTCGTGGCATATACAGACAGGAAAACCGAGACGTACCAATGAGGGTACCTAATGTGGGAAGGGTCCAAGGGCCATGGACTGTACAGTGAAGCGTGGCAGTGTGGTGGTGGCGAAGTAACAGCGACGAGAATGGTGCTTCCCGTCTGTCAGCCTTGATCTCGACGGGAAAGGAGTCGTCCTAGTTCACTCGTACACATCAACCTCTGGACTAAGCAGAAAACCCAGATCAGGGTAGAAAAGGGGAATGATGCAGGGCAATAGGGCCGTGACAAAGAAAAAGAAGAATCTTCTTCGCATTCAGTATGGTGATGGTATGTCCCGTAACACAAAATGGAATCTCCATCGCATTCAGTATGTTCCCCTAACAAAATGGATTCCCAATGACAGAACGCTTCACGCTCACAAAACCATAGCCCTACATAGAGACCCGACTCGACCACATATAGAACCCTTACTGCCATCCCTTTCTCTGTACATGTCCCAGGAACTCGGTGAAATATCCAGTGTGCAGGATATTCCGGAGTCCGGACTGGGTATTGTAAGTCTCCCTAGCAAGAGACGAAATATGGACCACTGAATTCCCCCCCAATAACTCCGGCCTGGGTCCGAATACAGTGCTCACAATGCACACAATTCCCCATCAAAAGAGATCACGCCGGCCAGCCATGAAATGCAATCTCTGTCCGCTGTGCAAAGTCCATAGGCTACGAACAGTCTTCGCCAGATAATGCCAGACCAGACCGCCGAGGAAGTACTTCCACTAACCAGCCGATCATCGATGAGTATCAGCAGCAGTCACAGTCAATCAGGTGGCGAATCTCCCGACGACCAGTGCCTGAATAACATGCCCCTCTTTCCAACCCTGCTCGGAAAGTGTGAGCTTGTCGTCGAGAATCTTGCCGAGATACGCAACACGAACGCTCGCTTGTCTGGGAACCTGTATATCAAAAGTCAGCGACCATTCCGCACCCTTGAATGAACATGTCGACCTACCTCAGCCTCATCTCTTATCCTCTGAGCAAGCGTCCCCACTCGTTGACTCTTCCCCAGCAGTACAACCACATCTGGTCCACCACGATCACTCAAGCGACACCGGACTTTTACTGCATCTTTCTCGACCGCAGCTTTGCCTTTGGCTTCTTTCGTCTTCTCCGCATTGGACGGGTCTTTGCTGAGGTCCATGTCCGGACCCTCAGCGGCCTCAAGCTTCGCAGCGAGAACGTCGATGTCGCCCGTCCCAGCGACTGTCTGACTGTCCATGTCGGCAATGTCTTCAACAACGTCTGTGGGGTCAGAAATGACAGCCTCCGGCATCTTGTAGAGGTTTCCATGTTCATCGTACGCGCCTTCCTCGAGATGGCCGGTTGGCAATGTCACGGCAAGAGCGTCAAGAATGCCCTGTGCATCTGCGAGATCACCTTCGCGCAGACACTCGATGATTTGTTTGAGACCTTCCCAAATCTCTCGCCGACCAGTCACGCGGGTCTCGAAGAACTCGTATCTTTCTCGTTGTAATTGTGTACGTGTCCATGTTCTGTCCTTGCTTGTCCATGGCTTGGGAGGTTGGACGGGGAGGTTGAAGTGCTCTGCGAGTGAGAGTGGGCGGGTCGGGCGTGCTCGAGAGGAATTATGTGCCGAGTGTCGGGGTGTCGAGAGGGCGGAGCGAGAAGTCTCACTCTGGTGTATGGACAGACCAGAGGGAGGGGCGAGGTTGCTGATATGGGCGTCCTGCGCTGCGCCATTGATGGCGGTCTGGGAGGTTATTGTCTGGGGAGAATGTCGAACGGGAGGAGGGGCAGGTGTGCGCGCATGCTGAGCGGCATCGGAATTGTCAGGTCTTGATGAACAGCAACCCTGGTAGAGGAGGAAGGTCAGTCGTGTTCGCAATCAATTTCGAGCATGGTTGGACGACTGTATAGACCAGACGGGACGTGGTACGATATCGCCAACGGTGCACATACCATGACTTAGCTCATATTGTATTTCGTCTTGTCTGTACAGCTTTGGATGTAGTAAATGTCATAAAAGCATGTCGTCCGCAAGGCTCAAGTTAATGGAATACTGGGAGGAGAGGCAAACGAAGGCAGTGCCAGCGGAGGGCTGAAGGAGGGTGAATTCAGATGCAGAACCAATCCGCCCAACGAACGATGATTGTTTAGATTCGGCGCATCACAATGTGGTGGCGACCAGGTTCGGGTCAACGAGAGTACGAGTACTTTATGTGAGGCGCGGAGAAGGGCACTTGTAGTGGTTGTTGGAAGATACGGAGTAAGTTAGTGGATCATCAAACGAGGGTCGAGATCAGCTTGTTGTGAGCACCAGATCGTCAACGACTATCTTCTATCTTACTGTACGAGGAGTTGTGATGGGCCTGGTGGCCTGGTCTGTCTGTGTGTCTGTGTGTCTGTGTGTCTGTGTCTCGGCAACACATGCTCTTCTCCAGACAGACACACAGACACACAGAGGCGGAGTGGTGACGCCCTCTGTCTTTC